>JAOBSW010001114.1:0-78131 GCA_026214975.1 Gentiana macrophylla
AAGATCGGGTACAATGAGAACATAAGTAACGGTCCTGATCGCGGGTACTAATATCAAAGTCTACGTCCAAAATGATAGTCCCTCCGGTCCGTCACCTAGAGTGATAAGTGGGATCCTACTTATGAAAGGAAACTCCTATGGTAGAACTCCGTAATCCATATCTAAAAACGCAGCTAAACTGAACAGATTCAAACAAAACCTTAATTAGACTTAAGATAAAAACTAAATCAAAGAAAAGAAACAACATAAAAGAGAGTCCTAATATAATAAAGGATATCTAGGATGCCTCACAGTGGCGCTTTTGGTTAATATCGTTAGCTCGACACTCTTTTGGCTCACTCGATCGGCCATTTAACTTTTTCTCCGCTGTACCACTACCTCGTAAGCTTTCGATCAAGTAGTGTTTTGCAGTAAACGAGATCTAACACACGGGTTAATTCTTTAATTGCCTTCCACACACGTTTAAACCTCCCCATGGTTGATTTCTTCTTCTTCTGACGACGTTTCAACTGTTGCTCCTTCTCAAACTCTTCCATGTCCCAACTACCTGCTAGAACTTCTTCAGAGGGACCACTACCGTCATCCTCAGAAAACAAATCGGGCAAAAATTCGTCCAATTTATCGACTTCTGAAGTACCACACCCGAGGATATCGAGGAATCGAACAATCAAAGGCTGTTCCCTGGCCTGACCAATGTAATGCTTGCACCTTTGACCATTCACTCGGAACGGCTGGTCACCAAAACCTCGTAGTTCTAAAACACCTCCAGGAATGATTTGGAGAATTTCAAAGGGACCGGACCATCGTGTCCTAAGCTTACCAGGGAACAAATGTAACCTGGAATTGTACAATAAAACTTGTTCCCCTACTTGAAATTCTCGCTTCTTGATTTTGGCATCGTGAAGGAGTTTTGTCTTTTCCTTACTTATCCTGGCGCCAGAGGGCTCGAAGTCTAAATTCGCCTAACTTATGCAAATCATTTGCAATCGATGTTTTCCACAAGATTGGGTATCGAAGTTTAAAACTTCGTGGGCCCAATACGCCTATGCTCTAACTCGATTGGTAAGTGGCATGGTTTACCATAAACCATTTGATAGGGTGATGTACCCATGGGTGTCTTATCGGCGATTCGATATGCCCACAAGACATCGCCCAACTTTAGAATCCGATCTTTTCTATGATCGCTTAATCGTTTTCTCAGGATCTTCTTTAAACTTTGGTTGCTTCTCTCAACCTCGACCACTAGTCATAGGATGATATGGTGTACCGATTTTGTGCCGGACGCCATATTTCTCAAGCACTTTCGAGAGAGGTCGGTTGTAAAAGTGTGTCCTTCATCACTAATCAAAGCGGCGTGGACACCGAATCTCACGTAAGATGTTTTTCTTTAGAAACTTCATGACCGCCTTATGATCATTGTGAGATGTGGCTTGAGCCTCCACCCATTTCGATACGTAATCCACGCAGACTAAGATGTATTTATTCCCACAAGATGATGGGAATGGCCCCATAAAATCGATGCCCCATACATCAAAGACTTCGTATTCTAAGATGGGTTTCAATGGCATGTCGAAACGCCTTGTTAAAGTTCCGGTTCTTTGACACCTATCACAAGCTTTACAGAAAGCTTCTGTATCTTTAAAGATTGTGGGCCAATAGAAGCCGGATTGAAAGATCTTAGCAACGGTTTTCCAAGGTCTAAAGTGACCGCCAGTGGGTCCACTGTGGCATTGCTCAATAATATCACGTTGCTCAGATTCAGGAACACATCTTCTCAGCAAACCATCTTTACAAATCTTGAAAAGGTAAGGTTCATCCCAAACGAATGTTTTCAAATCAGAGAAGAATTTCTTCTTCTCCTGATAGGACAATTCGGATCAAGATATTGGGAATGAAGGTAGTTTACAATGGAAGAATACCATGGAACATCTAGAGCACAACCGTCGATAAGCATTATATTCTCCAGAGGAAAGTAAAGATCTATATCGTCAGGGTCATCATTTTCCTCACTCAACATTCTTGAAACGTGATCAGCCACTACTTTTTCACTGCCCTTTTTGTCTTTAATCTCGACATCGAACTCTTGTAGGGTCAGTATCCAACGTAGTAAGTGCGGTTTAGCCTCTTTCTTAGTCATCAAGTATCGCAAAGCAGCGTGATCAGCCCACATAACCACCTGAGCACCCAACATGTAACTACGAAACTTGTCCATAGCAAAGACTACGGCCAATAATTCATTTTCATCGTCGTGTAGTTTACTTGGGATGGATTTAGTGTGTCATGGCGTAATAGATTGGCTGGAATTTCCTTTAATTCTCGTCCTAAGATCGCGCGCCACAAGATAGTTTGACGACGCACATAAGCTCGGGGAGATTCCAATCAGCGAAATAAGGATCAAGCGGAGATTAGTCGACTTTAAGCTCCTCAAATGCTTGCTTGCAACTTTCATCAAAATCGAATAAAACATCTTCTTTAAGTAGTGTAGACAGAGGCTTGGCTATCTTGGAAAAGTCCTGAATGAATCTCCTATAGAAACCGACATGTCCAAGAAAACCTCTGACTTCGCACACATTCTTAGGATAACTCATCTTCTCGATTGCTTCCACTTTGGCTCTGTCTACCTCAATACCTTTGGCGGAGATCTTGTGGCCAAGAACTATTCCCTCATCTACCATGAAATGGCACTTTTCCCAATTTAGTACTAAGTTCTTTTCCACACATCTGGATAAGACCTGGTCAAGATTATTAAGACAATCATCGAAGGATTGACCAAAGATAGAAAAGTCATCCATGAAAATTTCCATGCACTTTTCAACTAACCCGTCAAAGATAGCCATCATACATCTTTGAAAAGTAGCTGGGGCATTGCAAAGACCAAATGGTATCCGCCTGTAGGCGAATGTACCATAAGGGCAGGTGAAAGTGGTCTTTTCTTGGTCAACTGGATCGATGGGTATCTGAAAATATACTGAATATCCATCCAGGAAACTCAAGCATCTGATCAATGAAAGGAAGGGGGAAATGATCTTTCATGGTTACCTCATTGAGTTTCCTGTAATCAATGCACTCTATAACCAGTAACAAGTCTCAATGCTATTTCTTCTCCCTTCTCATTCTTCTCAATAGTAATTCCTCCTTTCTTGGGAACTACCTGAGTAGGGGATACCCATTCACTGTCAGTGATTGCGTAAATGATACCCATATCTAAAAGCTTGATAATTTCCTTCTTGACCACCTCTTGCATATGAGGGTTGAGCCTCTTCTGGGGCTGTCTAACACATTTCGCACCCTCTTCAGTCTTGATTTTATGCATACAGATGTCAGGAGATATCCCTCTGATGTCTCCTACTTGCCAACCAAAGGGTTTCTCATTCTTCTTCAAGATTTTTAATAGCTTCATTTCTTCTAATCGAGACAGCTTGGCAGATATAATTAATGGAAGCTTGTCACCTTCTCTTAAAAACACATACTTTAGATGTTTAGGCAACGGCTTCAGTACCAGATCTGCAGGGGGTCTTCCAAACTGGATTTAAGATCTCCACTTTTCAACTCAACATCGCTGAGTTTACTTAGTGGTCCCACTGCCAAAGCTTCTCCTTTCAACAACTCATCCTCTAATTCAGCTTCTAACTGTTCTAGATTCACCACACCATGAGTATTCAGCTTCTCAACTAGTCGCTCGTATTCAGTTGCAACAGCCATGACTTTCTTTTCCATGAAATCATTGAAGTCATCAGACATTTCGTCAATGGAGAAGCCGGTTGGTCTTTCAGAGGGTTTTTGGCTAGCTTTGGAAACATTGTAACTCACCTCGTGATCACCAACTCGTATCGTCACTTGCGCACCATCACAGTCAATGAGGGCTCTGGCTGTAGACGGAAAAGGCATCCCAAGAATTAAAGGGACATGCTCATCCTTCTCTATGTCCAGAACGTACCAGTCCACCGGGAAGGTAAATCTATCAATTTGAGCTAACACGTCCTTTAGTATTCCCGCAGCTTTCTTGGAAGATCTATCCGCGAATTGAAGATTCATGGTGGTGGGTTCTAGAAGATTGTCTAATCCAAGCCGTTTGCGCATGCACAATGGCATCAGCTTATGGATGCACTCCAGTCACATAAAGAGTTTGGGAAGACTAAGCCTCCCATCAAAGAATGTGAGAACAAATTTCCTAGGGTCACCCCCTCTTGGTTGGTAGATCTTGGTAATTGATCATAGAGCAATCCTCACCAATCAACCGATCCATGTCTGCTAACTTCTTCTTAGAAGAAACAACATCCTTGATGAATTTGGTATACTTAGGCATCTCAACCAAAACCTCGGATAATGGAAGATTAACCTGAGTATTTTTCAGAAGGTTTAGCACTTTTCATACTTTTTATCCTCATTCAAGGAGATGTTGCTCTTCCTAGGTTGAAACGGAAGCTTTTTCAAATCACTCTCAGAAAAGGCTTTCTTCGAGGATGAACTGACAGCTTTGTCTTCCAAATCCTTCCACCTCACCACTTTTTCATTCGTCTTACTAGTCTGCGGATCAGCCTCCTGACTCTCGCTTGATTCTTCATTCCTCAGGGGTTCAGCCACCTGAGGACTTCCAACTGTTTCACCTCTCAGGGGATCAGCCACCTGAGTATTCTCTCTGAAGGGAATGTAGGTGCTGATTTCCCCTCCCGCCTTATGGCTGGCAGGAGGGGTTAGTGGTTTCGGTGAGGGGACCACTTAGTTGAGTACATGACCTTAAGTTCATTGCACTGGCCTCTTCTCTACCGCACGGAATTGAAGGTACCAGTCGGCTGCATTGGCTATTATTCAGATCGGTCTGAGCAACTTGACCACACTTGGGATTCTTTTCGTGAAGTCGGGCAACCGCCTGGGGTCTAAGCAAACTGCTCACCCAATTGCCCTAGTTGCCTCTTAAGATTTCTTGTTCGCACTCATTAAGAGTTGGATATTTTTATTTTGCTCTTCCCGAAAGAGCTACATTCACTTGGATATCATTCGAGTGCAAAGGGCCTTGAGAGTTTTAGAAGTTCTCGGATGGATAAGGCCGGACCGACCGACGAAATGTAGAATTAGAATTGTTAGGCCAATTCATCGAACCTTTGATTCGATTGGAAAAATTGGAGTTAGTTACGGTTGTAAGTAGGTTTCGATTGAAGTTTTGATTTTGATTAAGATTCGAATTTGGGTTGAAATTTTGATTTTGACTAAAACCCTTGTTTTTGAGGATTACTCGGCGTAGAATTGATTATTAAACCTTTGATTGGTCTGGCCAGAGAAAGCGTTTACTTCAGCACTCTGTCCGTTCATAGGACAGAAACGAGATGTATGCCCCACATTATCACAGTTCTGACATGTGACTGGATTATACTGTCCATTGTCATGAACATTATTAACTTGATAAGTAGAGGGGGGGACAAATTGGCACTGGCCAACCATATGGCCATTCTGGCAACAATTTTCACAGTACAGAACTTGAGAGTTATGTTGAAGGGAAGGATTCTGATTGATCGGATTAGGAGAAATTTTAGAAGCTGCCATCTGCTTTTGCAGCATGGCGATCAGACTTTGCATATTCACCTCCTCAATCTTGGGAGGAGGAGGTGCTTGGATAGCTTGATATGAGGGGGCATAATTGTATTTGGCAATATCCTCGAATAATGCCCACCCCTCTTCAGGTGTTTTCCTTAAAAATGCCCCACTAGAAGAACTATTAACCATGCCCTTCGTGAGCTCGGTCAATCCACTGAAGAAAGTATTGACTTGCCTTTGTAATGGCAGGCCATGATGGGGATACTTTCTAAGAAGAGACTTAAACCTCTTCCAGCACTCGAAAAATGACTCATTTTCCTTCTGGCAGAATGTGAAAATATCACTTAAACATTGGGTTGTCTTAGAAGGTGGGAAGTATTGACTCAGAACTCTTTCTCGAGTTCCGCCTGTAGTGATGGTTTCTGAAGGAGGGAGTGGTACCCTCTTTGCTTCCCCTCGTAAGGAAAATGGAAACAGTTTAAGTTTTATAGCATCCTCACTTACTCCTTGGATGTGAGTTGTACCGCATATCTCTAGAAATGTGTGTAAGTGAGTATGAGGATTTTCTAACTGATAACCGTGGAAGATAGATGCATGCTGCATCATCTGAATGAGCCCGGGTTTCAGTTCAAAAGTAGGTGCAGTGATGGTTGGTAGAACGATAGCCGGGTTGACCCTGACTTCGCCTGGCATGGCATAGTCAGCCAACGTACGTCTATCTTCAGCAGCCATAATGACTATATTTTCGATCTCTTGAGCTAGATCTTGCTCGATATCTCGAGCGACTGTGTTCTCCTCGTCAGGGAGGTTCGCAAAACGGAGTCTTCTCCTGTTTGTTTGGACTATGGTCCGCTTGAGGTCGGGGGTATAGAATTGTGGCCCTTTTTGACTCCGAGTTTGCATAAACCGAAACCAAAATCTAGTTATTTAACCTTTTAATCAAAGGTTAAACCCGGGAAAAGATTTTAAAGAAAAGGGTTCAGACGGGCTTCCAGATTAATGGACGGGCATTTGACTGGAAGATGATCAGGACGGACGTCTGGATAACCAGACGCTCGTTTGACTGGGTAAAGATTAAAAGAGTTATAAAAACTTGACCGGACGGGCGTCCACTACTCTAGACGCCCGTTTACTGGAACAGAAACGAAACAAATTTTTTTTACCCTACGAAAAACAGAAACTAAAAACAAAATACCTAAATTAAATTAATGATGAAAATAAAAACTAGACAACCGTCCGGCTCCCCTCGCAACGGCGCCAAAAACTTGTCACGGATTTTATCTAAGCAAAAGAAACAAGTAATAAATTTATAAATCCGGTATACCCCAAGTGTAGGGATCGTAGTATAGAGGTTAATACCGGGTCGATCTTACGGGGAATCGGGGTTGTTTAAACTAGTTTTTATTATCTAACCTAACTATGTCACGATTAATACTAAAAAGATACGAAAATAAAACAGTGAAAACTAAAACGAGAAATGGAACTACAAATAAGAATAAATGGACAGAAGATCGAGATCTAAAGCCAGGGAAAATATGGTTGCGAACAAATTATCTAAACTAAATCTATTCTAAATCTATTACGAAATAAAAATTGTAAATTTACTAAGAAATCGATCACAAGTGATTTAGTCAATGAAATAAAAGACGAACAAGCAACTGATCCACCTATCCTACAACTATCAATTTCTATCTAGATTGTCTCGTGATTCTTAATCAAGTTGTGATTCACCTAGCCAAGGTATGAACTCCTAATTTCTTAGACAAGTTCACCTATTAATCTTCTATCTTTCGATCTAAAGATTAACGCTTTCTAACCAAAGGTGTGAAATTTATAAGTTTCTAACCTAGAGATTCAACCTAATAACTCTCGTTAATTAAGTTAAATGTCTAATCTTTATTATGGCGATCTAGGGTTTAACATAATTCTCATCAAAATCAAACATCATACATGCAAAGATCTTTCGATATAAATTGCATAAAGGCATGATAAACATAATAAAGAAAACAACTTGAATTAAAACTCACAAGACAATCGAAGATGAAATTAACACGTTGGTTGGATGGCTTCACAATGCTTGTTCAAGGAGGTCTAGCCTCTTAGCATCCTCTTGAAAATCGAATTGTTTGAGTAAAAATACATAAAAAGTGTTTGAATCTACTAGAAAAGTAAAAGTATAAAAACTGAGCCGCCTCTAGGGTTTTGGGGTTCGAAATCTGATGTAATTGTGTGGAGAAAGCGCAGCTATATATAGAATTTTAAGTCGGTTTTGCGGCTATGTCGCCAATGGACGCCCGCTTGATAGGTTGAACGCCCGCCCGGATAGCTTGAAAACTTCAAATCGGGCGAAGTCATGATCGGGACGCCCGTCCTTCTATAAATCAGGCGCCCGTCCATCAATTTTGGGAGAAATCAATCAAATATTCCAGCCGGATGCTCGTTCACACTGTCGACGCCTGGCCCACCTGGCGGGACTTAGGACGTCGCGTTCACTTGGTCAAAAGTCGATTTTCTCATCTTTATCTCCTTTTTCCCATTCAAATCTTCCTTATCTCTTTTTTTCATCAATTAAATCCGACATTTATCTTCATTGAATCATCTTTTGAGCCGCAATTTGCATCTACAAGTTATTAAAAACATCGCAAAATGTAATATCATCCAAATAATCATAAAATCATAAATAAAACACATAAATCCACCAATTCTGCGATTAAACCGTTAAAAAACTCATTGCTCAATAAATCAATTAAACACCTAATTTCTATGCGAATTATACGAATATGGAGAGAATTGTTACAAAACATAACGATATAAATCATATAAAATCACCCCGTCCATCAATTTTGGGAGAACTCACGATCCAATATTCCAGCCGGACGCTCGCTTCACTGTCGACGCCGTCGCCCACCGGACGGGACTTAGGACGTGCGTTCACTTGGTCAAAAGTCGATTTTCTCATCTTTATCTCCTTTTTCCCATTCAAATCTTCCTTATCTCTTTTTTTCATCAATTAAATCCGACATTTATCTTCATTGAATCATCTTTTGAGCCGCAATTTGCATCTACAAGTCATTAAAAACATCGCAAAATGTAATATCATCCAAATAATCATAAAATCATCAAAAAAACACATAAATCCACCAATTCTGCGATTAAACCGTTCAAAAACTCATTTTCTCAATAAATCAATTAAACACCTAATTTCTATGCGAATTATACGAATATGGAGAGAATTGTTACAAAACATAACGATATAAATCATATAAAATCACCCTTAACAACTTCCAATCCCAAAAAGTGATCCCTTAACCATTGTGGATTCTGGTTGGATTGATTCTCCGGAACCTCATCTTCAGTTGGGTCTGTTGTTTCTTCAACATGGGGTTCAGAAGATCCTTGAATTGCCTCAGTTGTTACATCAGTAGTATCTCTAGCAGGGTGTTCAGCAGGGGCCGAATCAGATACTTTTAAGTCAATGAATCTTTCCAAAACTTCAACACATTCTTGATCAGTCACTCTTCAAACCATATAGCATAGATCCTCTTTAGTTTATCTGTCGAAAGAGTGTAGAAATTCTGAGTATGACCAATGACATTTCTGGTCAGAAGGATCGTCAAGAATGCGAATTCTTGTCTCTGTTGATAGATGGATCCAATGAAATTTTTCTTGTCCTTGTTAAGTGTTGTGACTTCCAAAGCTTGCCTTTTTCTTCATTTCCAAATGTGAGAGATGAAGATCCTCCGATTATGTCTAAACCAAAGACTAGGGAATGAAGATGTTCATTAACAGTAATGCTCTTGTCTTGAACCGTTGTCCTGAAACTCTTTCCATCATCGGTGATTACAGCATTTCTGTAGAAATCTTTGATGCCGTCTGGACACAAGGTAGTGACCTTTGTATCAATCAAATTCTCAAGTCCTCGAATTCTATTGATTTTGCTTACAACTGAGTTGACAGAGTGGTGTTTCAAATTTTTGACAAAATCATCTAAACTTGTGGTGATTCCATCATCAATGTTGTATTGCTCCATGGATTTCTAAATTTAGAATTCTTGGTAGAGTCTTGAATACTTTGAAATTGATTGAACATGATTTCGTCAAGATTGCGTTTCTTAGTCTTCCAATCGTTTTCATATAAGAGTCGTGTCGCAATCAATGAGATTTGTAGATGTACATCTACTTTTTCTCCTTCATTGACACGTGGCTTTAAGTGATTTGTCATGTCACTCAAGCGTCGGATGGTAATTTGGAAAGTTTTCGCTTTTGACCAATTTGTCCTTCATCGCCTTTTGCATTTTTAGCTTTGTGTAGAAGTCGTCTTTTTTGAGGATTTTGCAATAAATCGACTCTTCTTCCGCGCAAAACAGTTTTAAGTTTTCTTCGGTACCCATATCTTCTTGGGTCCGGCTGGATTAGTTCTTGTAGTATAACTTTTAGTTTCTTGGTTGAGAGAATTAAGCCTTCTCAACTCTTTTCTAGATAAACCATTACGCTCAACCTTAGTTGATTTCACAAGAATTATTTTAGATATTTCATCTTTAATTTCTTTGTGTAATCTACTAGGTCTTCAAGTATCTTGATGTCTAGAGTTTGTACTCTTTGAAATCTTAAGGCCAGGAAGGGGTGGGGAATCATCATTGCTTTTGTCAAATTTACTAGACATTAATCTTACAGCAAGATTTGACATCTCAGTTTCAAGAAACTCATTCCAATATTTTTCTTTGCCAAGTTCTTTGTCTTTTAGTTTCAATTCCAATGTGAGTTTTTCGATTAACTTGACAAGTTCAGAGTTTCTTTGACTAAGTTCAGTGAATGATAACTGAGTTGAAGAATGTACCTTTTCTTGATAGTTTGTAACAGTTTTAAGATTTGATTGTACATTCTTTTGTTGCACTAATGAATCTTCAATATCAACCGTTATTTGCAACAACTTCTTTTCTCCTTCTTCTGAGAGATCTCTTAGTGATGGAACTCCTATGGATTTGGCAACATATACTTTGATATCGCTATCCACATCATCACTGAGTTGAGGTTCTGGACTTGTCTGAGAATCATTAAACCTCTCCAATATTTGATCCTGAAAATCAGATACATTTTTCAAACAATTAGTGGGGTGAATAAGCCAACTTTTAATTCTAGATGTTACCATTGAAATCAAATTAAGTGCTTTTACAACTGATACAGAGAAAGGTCTTCAACAACTGGTTGCTCCGATAACGAGTGTTGATATCGGGAATAACAGATGGTCAGTTACTTCAAGCAAATGAACTGATACTGCTCTGATACCAATTGTTGGTCCCTTGGAAAGGCTGACTCAATGTCTAGTGTTTGCTGAGTGAATGATGTGATGATTATGCAATAAATAAAACAAACATAAATGCATAAAGTAAATCAACACAAGATTTGTTTATGGAAGTTCCGGGTGGTGTAATCCCGTACGTCCCCCCTTCTCCTGTGGTGTAGGAGGTATCACTAGAATTTTGAGATAACCGTTACAAAATCCTAGCCTAATGTGATCCTTCACGACACCCTAGTTTCCTTTGTCACACATAATGAAGAAAGGTAGGATTGCTCCTTCATTCTCGCTGCTGTGATCCTTCGGAGGTGGAATGACTCCTTCACCAGCTCACCACTGACATACACACAGTCCACACACTGCACCAACAGCCGTGGCAACCAAGTTGCAACCGTATATGGAAAGGTGGAGTTGCTCTCCTCAAACTATGCATAGCCAACTCTTTTTCACAAAGGTTAGGTTTAGAATTAATCAAAAGATTAATTCAGTGAGCTGTCTGATTCTTCTAGATATAGCATTGTAGCTCCAAGATGCCTCCTTCTCCCTTGATGGGTTACTGGATCTTTCTTTTAAATCTCCAAGGCAATTCTGTTGGCTTCCCATTTTTTTGATATGAAATCTGATTTTCTAGATCTGGATCTTTAGATATGTGCTTTTTAAAACTTCTCAGATCCTCTTCTTTCAATCCTTTTTCTCTGTGTATGTATAGGGGTGATGTAACGGTCAACTAGCTCTTGTAGCCGTTACATTTGTCGTTTAGCCAACGTTCATATGTACGACCTTTTATCGTTTTATCAGTTTGAATTCAACAAGGCCTTAACTCAGTTTTCTACTCTTCTTCAAAACTGAGTACCTCGTATATTTGACTAAGTCAAAGCATACCATTCAGATTCTTCTTATCCTGGTAACTGATAATCTTTGTCCTGAAGATTATTCAGCTTTACATGATCTATAGTTCTGTTTCAGGTTACCACAGTCTTGCCTGAATCATGATTTATAGTCACGACTTAATCAGCCTCTAACTGAGTTTGCCACCTCAGTTTTTCAGTCTTCAACAGCTGAGTCTGTGTCCCTCAGTTCTTCAGTCTTCTTAGATAGGCCAACTGTGTCTGTGTCCCTCAGCGAGCTTATCTTCTTCAATTCTTTCATAACTGAGTCTGCTCCCTCAGTTCTTCAAATATAAACTCAGTTTTCTTGTTGCGAATCAACTGTTTGCCTAGTTCCTAACTATTACAATGCTTGTCTGAAATAACATATACAAGGTTCAGACTCTAGATAGAACTTATACGATTTTCTCTGAAGTTGCTTTCTTGCTTCTTCTTTCATTATGCACTATAATGACTAGTTATGACTTCATCATCATGGGTTATAAGTGATCTTATTAATTATGTGACGAATCATCATCAAAACACAAATATTATTTCCAACACCTCTTTTATATGTTTCTTGTTTAAACGAAGACGATCCTAGATCGGGAAATCAATTTTTGAATTCCGCTGCGCTACTTCATTGATTTCCTAACAGTGGTATCAGAGTGGTCTTCGAGCTTAAGCAATAAGCATCTTTTATTCACGTAGTAAATTAGATCCAGTAGATTAAAACATGTATGATATTGATCCGTAATAGATACCCGAAAAGAAAAAAGGGAGGAGAGGTGGTGGCGGCGGTGGCACCACCGCCATTCGGCATGGCCTTGGCGCCGACCTCGAGCTCTTTGGCGCCGTCGGCACCACCGCCCCCCTTCCCATCTTGTTTTGTTTTGTGCATCTTTATCATCAATATGGTCTATGGTTGGTAATTCCTCTTTTGTTTAGTTGATGCCATGTGACTAACCAATGACTCAAATAGTTTGGCCATTGGAAAGCCATGTGGCATCTCCAAATTTGTTGGGCCGAAATAAGTTTTGGTTATGAACCAAATCTAGGCCATTCCAAATTTTTGGAATAGGCCTAGGCCTCTTCCAAAATGTTTGATTTTGGAAAAGGCCTAAAGGCCTAGGCATTCTCCAAAAATATTTGATTTTTGGAAAATGCCCAGGATGCCTTTAAATTTGGTTTGGACCAAACCAAATGCATCCTTTTGATTAAGAATCTAAAGGAAGGAACAAAAGAAACCCACTTGATTTTTATTTTTATTTAAAATAGTTTAAATTCGAAAAATTGAAATTAAATTTATTAATTAATTAAACGTTAATTAATTAATTGATTGGATGCTTCAATGATGAAAGTAGTTAAAATTTAAATTTTATTTTTTCATAAGATATTGATTGTATGGATTAGATAGTAGATATAATATGATTATATGGACCGATTGATCATGGACTCGAACCAATATGATAGATGTGAATGCTTTATTTTTATTGGTTTTTATTGTTGTCTATGCCGCATTATGAAGAACTGACCTAGTTTTATTTTTGCATTATCCCATTCCCGTTAACCCCCCCCCCCATGTGCGGCGGGTGTAAAATTTATTAGATATATTTTTATGTAAAAATAAATTGAAGACAAGGATGGAAACCAAAAGAAAGGCGATAAAGATCAATTGAGTTGGCGCATGTCAAAGATCTATTGGTGGTTGCGGCTACCCTTAGTTGTGGACCGCGGTTTCGTCTGTATGTATTCGAAACCGCACATAGGAAAAGTCCATGATCATACCGGTTAATTTTGTGTGCGGAATGTTGTGTATGTTTTACTTTATATGATATTGTAGTAATATGCACGTAACAGATGAGACCGAAATTAAATATAAAATTAATTAAGTGAATTAATTTAAAATTACTCCTCTGACAAAAATCGAGTTATAATATGTCTCCCAATATTATAGTGACGGTGAAGAACCCTTGTTCGGATCCAACTGATCGGCGCACGTTGGGAGTTGACCTACCTCGGTATATCGTCATTATCGAGATATGATCGTAATGAGGTCTCATGAATACTTGTGTTACAACTCGACTAAGAATCTTGCGGTGATTGGCCTACGTTAGGACCGTCTGATTTAAAGGGTTGACTAGTCAAACTACTAGAAGTCGCATTGGACGCGATTGGTAAGAAGTACCTACCCATCGAAATTGACCCGGTCGATCGGCCCACGTCGGGAATCAAGTCAACTAGATAGGATTCCATCCACTAAAGAATCTTGGAAAATTCTTGAAATTCAATTGGGAGTAGTTGACTAGTGGGAGAAAAATGATAATCCCAAAGACCATCTTTGATTTTGCATGTATAAACGACAACACTCTTTCATCTTTATTTTATGTTGTAGCTTTTAGCAAATTTTATTTATGGTTTTAATTCTCGATTAGTAAAACCAAATTGTGACTGTTGCCTTTTGAGAAACGTTCTCAAGTTGGTTAAGTAATTTTAATCCTTTTAAAAAAAAGGCAATGACACAAGCAATCGCGTTTTCGTAGTTGAAGACAAGGAGACTACATATTTGATGCAGTCCTCTGAGACTTTAATTCTTAACGGAAGCTCACATATTGGATATAACGATATCAAATGGATCACCCCTTCATACAATGATGATTATTCAAAAATTAGATGGATTGGATAAGGATGACCACGTCGAAAAATTTTGGAAAGGTTGTTTTCAAAATTGTAAGATTTAAGTATCGACTTATTTCTTTAATCATTGTTTGAAGGTTAATTAAATAGTTCATGTTTTGGACATGATTCAAAAGGGCCAAATAGACTATCTAATAAACATTGGATTTTGATTATTAAAGGAAATTGAAGACGTAGCTCTTGTGATTTTTTCTTAAGTCTTACGAAGACTACATTAAGAAATGTTTACAAGTGCTTAAAGGATTAAAATAGAAAGTTAGGGCAAATGCTTGAGTAAGAGAACTTATCGAAGTCTCTACCCTAAGCAAGTAAGTTGAGATAAATCTATTTAACTTCAAGTCAAATCTCAGGTATATGATATTCTACGAGTGTGATTAAATTAGAAAGACTAAATACAGATTTGGAAGGTGAAGCAAACGTTGTAACACTTACAATATTCTGAATCTAGTAAACTGATACGGGAACTAAATGAATGTTATTATGTTTCAGTTCTTGTGAAGAACATATTTTTAGCTATACGTTAGGATTTAATGGACAAATTCAATTGTAAGGAATAAATGTTATTCCGATAAGGTTGAAAAGTTACTGAATCTAACATGCTAGGTTATTGTCACCATATAGTTGATATGAGTGGCCAAATCTCAACTAATATTTATACAATTTGTTATCCTTGATTTTGTGGTATGTTATTTTAGACATAGTCTCTATGGAAGGAAAGCGTGTAATGAAACGTCATTACGATGATCTTTGAACCATATGATTATGAATCATGTGGGTTATATGTATCTTATACAAAGAGGACTAAAATACCCTTTTATGAAATTGATTATAAATTCTAGAAAATTGACTAGAGCCTAAACATATTGATGTTTGTTGGCTTATGACAATTTATACCATGAATAATTGTTTGTCTTTCTCTTGGACTATTTTAGAAATAGTTGAATGTACTTATTAAAGTCGACATTACGAAAGCCCAAAAGTTTGAGCTAGTACGAATATGAGATAAATGAAAATTAGGAATTAATCTTCAATTGGATTAAAGCAATTAATGAAAGGAGGGTGTTTCAGAAACCTTCTGAAAAGGAATCACATTCTCCCTAAAAGGATATCATTTTGAAATGCGCGATCGGATTGCGTTTCCGAAATGCAAGTGACACTTTATATGATAAAATGGTGACGTAAGCGATGAAAAGAATCCCTTACCTGTTTTAGGATAGTGCCCTTAGTCAAAACACATAACCAAGTTCCAAATAATAAGGTTGAATAAATTCCATATTAGACATGGAAGGGGATAATGTCGAATCTATCTTAACCGATGATTTGAAGTTGTCATAGGAAAAGTCAGAAAGGCTTGGAGCCTAGCACGACATATGCAACTTTGTGGAATATCTTAGCAAGTACGCTAGATATCATTTACTTGCCCGAGGAGCAAAATGTGTTTGTCTCCAAACATCTTTGTCTTCTAGAGGAAGTGTTTCTTCCAAAAGAAACGGTGGGAGTAAAATGAGATCTCAAAAGTGTTTGAGAGCCACAATGAGAGATTCAACCATAGGTATGTGAGCGAGACGCCACATAGTGATGAGGTATGCAACACTTTGCTCGGTGCACACAAATGTTCTATAAGTTTGTGGCACGAAAAGGTCATGAAGTGTTCATCTAGAAGAATGAATATCCCACGACTTATGAAGGAATGTTTGAAAGGCAAGATTGAGAGATATGGCCGAAGCCATAATATCGAATTAGATTCCATCGATTGACAACCATGTTGTGAACCTAGTCTGTCTTACCTAAAGGGAATATCCCTGAAAGGCTAACATGGATGGTAATATGATTACCATAAGGATATAGTGACGACTGAAGGGTACGGTGTGTAAACCTGTAATTATCTTTATGCTGCCAGCTGAGCCCAGTTCTATTCAGACTATTCTTGTTATAACTTCGCATTATGGATATATGATAGTGTTGAAGGCATTGGGCAAACAGCTCAACGTTCATAGACGATAACATGATATGCGATCCCATGCGATCCATTTATGGACTCAAACAGTTTCTCTAGACAGTTTCTTTGTTTGATAATAAAAAAAGTTTGATTTAGTCAAAAGAAGGGATAGGTCTAATGTGAAAGAGGGATAGTGGGAGTGTGTTATGATTTTTGAGTAAGGTATTGGATATCTCTCGAGAATTATCACCCCATGTCACGATCAATTAATGTTTGGTAGTTCAAGGTCTTTACGAAAGCACTTGGATTAGCGATTCTTATTGTTGGTCCCATGAAAAGGCTTTGGTTAAGTTTAGAGGGGGGGGGTGGTGAATAAACTTAACACTTAAAACTTTTGGAGTTAACAAACTCAAGAACTTCAGCTGACCTGCGATACTTGATAGTCTCATTGATTGTTGAGTTTCTTGAATTTGTCTTGTGGAATTATATCAAAATTAAGCCTTATTACTTGTTGTTAAATATGATACCAAGTATTAGATACTCAGTAGTGTATGTGTGTGAATTCCGTTGCTAGATTCAGTAGGTTGATGTGTGTAATAAACTAAATGCAGAATATAAGTGCAAAAAGTAAGTAGGCAGATTTATAGTGGTTCTAGGTGGTGTAATCCTGTCAGTCCACTCTTCTCCTGTGATGTTGGAGAAAATTCACTAGAGAGATTCTTGAGATAGCAGTTACAAAAATCCCTAAGGTGTTTGTCCTTCACCAATAGCTATGGCTTCAGAAACTGAAAACTAGGAACAGGTAGGATTGCTGCTCCAAAGTGTTCCACTGGTCCTTGAAGGGTAGGATTGCCTCTTCACCAGCTCCACCACAAACAACAGTCTTTCACACATATGTGCTTCACTTGTCTTCAATGATTTCTTGTAAAAGAAAGTTTGAATCAAATAAATGATTCGATTTGCGGCAGTTTGATCAGGATGATATGATCAACAACTTCTTTGTCTTCAAGTGTGTAAACTTGATGTAGCTTGAATCTGATTACACTTGAAGATTTTCTCTGAATTAGTAGCCTTAGGCTTAGTAGGTTCAGCAGGGTGTTTTTCTTGATTTAAATCTGATTTCTCAAGACAAATTCTCAATTTTCATCACTTGTATCTGAATTAGGAGTCCTCTATTTATAGGTAGAAGCCCCTTGTGACTTGTATTTGAAATTCAAATATAGCCATTCAGATTTTGTCCTATTTGACTTGCTTTACATCACTTTGTTCATAATCTTGACACGGTCAGTTGCTTTTTGACGATTATGTACTGATCTGTCACCCTTTGACTTGTAACCATTGGATAAAGTCCTGAATCATCCAAACGTCCTTTTAATCTCAACCATTGATTTATCTGATAAAATCAGAGGTTATTGGTTGTCCTTATCCATGTTTTCTTCCAATGTAATCTTTGAATAATTTGATATATGTGTATCAGCAAGTTCCTGAGATGATAAGTCTGTTGATATACTTATTTGTTAGCAGATCCATATTTTGTTAACTATCTTTTATCTACCTTTTATTTATGAAGTTAGATTACACCTTTTTGCATATAACTAAGTTCCAATCACCATCAAACTTATGGAACGTAGACCTTGTACACAAGGTATATGTAATCAGTTTAGGTCATCACAGACTTCCCTAAATTTTGATTCCATATCCTTGATTTTAATTACTAAGTTTGATCCTTTAGCCTTCATTAACTGAGTTTGAGCCCTCAACCTTCATTAACTGAGTTTGAGCCCTCGATATCGATCTTGATAGATTCGAGATAAGTCTCTTGACCTAGCTACTGATTGATCTAGACTAGTCTGCTGATGTAAGTCAGCTGACCTTTTACAATGCTTGTTTGATCAAACTTATACAAAGATCAAACTCTAATAAACCTAGACATTTGATCTAGACATATTTTTGCCTTTGCTCTATAACAGCTAGTCTGGCACTCATCGCTAAAACTTAAAAATAAGTCCAACAATTTCCCCCTTTTTGGTGATGATGCCAATACCCTCTCCTAGCAACAAAGCAAAAGATTAAAAACAAAAACAGAACAAATTCCAGTCATTTTCTCATTAAGCATTTTGTTCAAAATTATTACAGTCCAGAGTCAGCAAAAGATAAAAGATATAAAGTATGCTGATCTACTATCTTCTTTCTCTTTCTTCCATTGCCTTCTCCACTTGTTCTTGGTAAGCTCTTATCTCTCTGATCATTTCTCTCATCCATTCATTTTCAATCAGAGAGAAATTAACATGAGGATTCAATCCTTTCCACCAATGCCATGCCTCAGGTACAGTATGATTTATCTGATGTACTCTAAAGCCCAAACGCATGTATACTTCCTTGAATTCATTAAGTGACTCCTTTGCATTTGTGGTAGGCTAACTTCTTTCACCTCTACCACCTCTACCACCTCTTCCACCTCTGTTTGAAGCTCTTATGGCTTTAACTTTTTCTTCCCAAAATTTTAAGCCTAGAAAGGAGTTCAACCCTTCATGAAAGCCCTTGTCATGATAAGGTCTCCTTTTGTTATAGTAAACCTTTTTATATTCCTTGAGAAGATAATCAGTTAGTGGAAGTTTGCCAGGTGCAGGCTCTCTGAAAGCATTTGTATCATCTTCCCATCTTTTCTTAGCAAAAATCCTTGCAGCCTCTTTTGCTACTGCTGTTTGGCTCTCTTCCCCCTTATTTACATCATCAACAAAATGGGACAGCAGGCCATGTACACTCTCATTTTTTATCACTAGGTTGTTCAGTTGACCTTTCATAATTTCAGTCCTAGTGTCAACAACTGTGATCCTTACTTGCATAGTTTGCTCCAGAAGAGTTATGCTCTCAGTGATTTTAGGATCCAGTACAACAGGTTGAGATGTTCCAGCAGCCTCAGCAGGCTTAGGTGCTTCAGCAAGTTTGTCAAGTTTCTGGTGGATGGCTTCAAGTTGATCTTTCAAAAACTTCTCCTTCTGTGTATTTCCTTGCTTAATTCCTCTCACTTCTAGGGTAAGGTCAGCAAGAGCTTACTGATTGGAAGTAATATTGGAGGCAACTGTTTCTGTAGTCCTCCCTCTATTCTCCACCAGATTGATTAAATCTTCAAACCTTTGCTCTTGCCTGTCAAGTTGAGTTCTTAAGTTTGCAATGCCATTTCTGACAGTCCTCAACTCTTCCATGACATGTGCTGGTACCCCACCAGCCATTCCTCCAGCAGCTCCATCAGCAGGCTCTTCTACATTATATTGTTGCCTCTGTCTGCTGATAACCACTGTAAAACTCATATCCAATCCAGCATGGTCAGGTCCTTGGAATTCCTCTAGAATAGGATCAAGAGCAGGTTCTTCAAGAACTGGAACAAATGCCTGTTGTGCTTCATCATCAACTTGTTCTTCTTCAGGCATTTGAAACTCTTCATCACTGTAGTCATATTCCAACAGTTGCTCATCCTCATCAACATTAGCAGACTGTTGACCATCTTTATATACAGTGGTCTTGTCTCCTTCAGTAGGCTCCACTACAGCAGCCTCTTCAATAACAACAGCAGGGTTTTCCTTCAAACCCAAAGTTTGTTCCAACCTATGTCCAGGTGCTGTTTGAGACTCAGCAGCCTGTACCTCATGTTCCAACCTTTGCCCAGGTGCTGTTTGATCATCAGCAACCTGTACCTCCACTTATTTCCTTGGTTCTTGTGCAATTTGTGCCACAATAACTTGATCAAGGAATATATCCATATTTTCCTTTTGAAATTCCCCAATATCACCAATACTTCTCAGATAATTTGCAGTTTTGGTTAAAGTGTCCTCAATGTCAATCCTGTCTTGATATTGAATAGAATCCTCTGAACTGACATCGGGCTCACTAAGATCAGTGATCCTTTCTTCTTTTGAATCCACAGTCTGCTGATCATCAACATGCTCAGCAGGTTCTACTACAAATAAAGGATCTATCTCACCAACCATCCTGTTTGCACCAATGTCTATCCCCTCATTGATTTGTGCCTCAATATCATCCATGGTGAGATTTTACACAACCTCATCCATTTGACCAGTTTGCTGTCTCTCAGTGGATTGTTCAGCACCAGTAGACTGCTCTACTCTTGGTTCAATAAACATAGCACTTCCACTGATTCCTCCTGGACCAGAGGGGTGATTATCATCAGAATCAGATGATGATGAGTCATCACTATCACCTCTTGGATCCCTGAACTTGATAACCTCTTCTTTTTGTTGTTCATCAAACAGATCCATCAGCCTTGATTGCAATAGAGAGGTATCAATCAGTTGCAACAAATTTTCCACTCCCAATCTCTTAAAAGCCCATTCTTCAAAATATGTCATTGGTTATCCAGCTGGCTTTTGTCTCTTATAATATCCAAACTTCCATTGGAAATAGTTTGCAACCAATATGAGTTTAGGATCAACAAACTCCTTCTTCTTCTTCTTCTTCACATGTCTCTCAAATGGCATGAATGACTTTCTAGGAGCTGTTCCAATACCTTGCTGACCTCCAAAGGTCTCAACAAGTAACTCAAAGTATCTTGCATAGATGCCTCAAGGTTAGTAGGTTGCTCCGGTTGGATGTTAGTCCCTACTACCTCCATCTGTACTATACTTGGTTCCTCCTGACTTATATGCTCATCAGCAGGGTCAGCAGCAGACTGCTCTTGCCTCTAAGCTATTGCAGGAATTGCAGGGTCTTATACCAATGTCTCAGTTACCACAGTAGGTTCAGACTCAGTAGTCTGCTGTGGCTCTTCAACAAGTTGCTCAACAACAACTTGGGCAGAATCAGTAGGCTCAGGAGCCTTTGCAGGAGATGATTCAATAGTTTCTACAGCAGGCACAGGGTCAATAGTCTGCTGTGATTCTCCAGCAGGTTGCTCAACAGCAACCTCAACATCCTCAGTAGGCTTGATAATAGTTAAGGGCTCAGCCTCAATAGCCTCTCCTTCTTCTTCTACTTCTTCTTCTTGTTGCCTTAGAGCCTCCAATTTTTTCAACTGTTTCCCTTTGCCATGTTTCTTCTTTTTGGAAATCTCTTTCATCCTCTTGGAGAGATCCTCTTCAATTTCAGTAGACTTCCTCTTTTTACTGGCTTCCTTTTGTTGCTCCTTCAAAATTTCAGCAGCAGTCTTCTTAGCAACTACAAGCAGGTCGATAATCTCAACTTAATTTGGACCTCGATGAGACTCTCGATCTGTCTTTGTTTGCTTCCAAGTTCTTTTAGGCTTTAACATCTCTATTATTTTTCTTGTGTCAGTAGCCTTTCTTTTCTCAGTAACCTTCTTTGGTGCAGCAGGCTTGACAGTTTTCTAAACCTGCTCACCACCAGCATCACCATCATCTCCATCATCATCACTATCAGCAGCCTTATCAACTCCTTCTTCATCATCATCCAGACCAGGGATAGGAGTAGCAACTTCTGGCTTGAATCTGGATTGATTGATCTTTTCAGATGACATATCAGGTATCTGAAAGTGATTCAACAGAGTCTGAATCAGTAGACCTAGGGGCTTGACCTTGGACTTCCTTATACCATTTCTATCTTCAGTGAACACCTTCATCATGTAGTGTACATGAAATCCAGCCCAATCAAACTTCATACTTCTGCAGATGATGATCATCAAGTCTATTTTGGGTCCAGACAGTGTATCTAGACTTCCAACAAATCCCAAAATAGTTTTGGCTATTAATTTGCTCAGCAGATTGTACTCAAATCCAATATGTTTCACATTCATGCCTAAACTTGAAGGTATAGCATCGTTGGTCTTTATTTGATCCACAAACTTCATCCTTGGTAGATTCATTTCATCTGGATTAGTGGGGGCATCATTTCCAGGTGCAAAATGAAATAAATCTCTCAGCAGGTCTGAGGAAATTTCTATCTCTCTACCATTCATAGTGGTAGTGAAAGCCTCTCTATCTTCATGTATCACAATGTTTTTCCCAAATTCCAGTACATTAATATATGAAATTCTCTGCAATCTTCTGTTGATAATACCTTCCAACCCAGCAAATCGTTTGATTCTCTGTCCAATGTTAATGGCTAAATCAGTAGAGTTACAGTCATTGACATAAGCTCTCACACTTTGACTGGTGCCAATATGAACTTCATCCTTTGGTGCCATTGTTGTAAGAAAAAGATGAAGAAGAGAATGCTCAAATCTGAGTTCACACAAAATAGATTCAGAGAAAATTGATCTGAGTTTGTGAGTAGCCTCTGTGTATAGGTGCATATATATAGACGGATAGTAGATGTAACTATCGGATCATGTAATCGTGCATTAACCACGATTAAATTTGAGTGAATGCTGTCTTGACACGTTGCCCATTATTCCTCATAACGTTTTGTAACCGTTAGATCGTGTTAACTGCGGTTATAAAAAGGAAATAAATATCCCGCCATTTGCTTTTTGACTTTTGTAGATTTGACTGAGTAAAGCAATCTTCAGCAGCCTTGTCATCAACAGACTTGGCTCGTGACGATTGACAAGTATGTCTCGATAACTCTTGATAGAGTCACTCTAACGATGCTTAAATCCTTTGTATTCTCCAACTGATAATACAAAATGAAGTTTAATACCAATGACTGATCTGTCAAGTGAGCTCACCCAACATGACAAAGACCAATCCCATTTGCAACCTCATTTGCTCAATTGTCCAACTATAAGTACATGGAATTGTTGATACCAATGACTAATCTGCTAAGTGAGCTCACCCAACATAGCAAAGACTCATCCCCTTGGTGAATTCCAGTACATTGCTGATCAAAGATGTATCAGTCAACTTTAATAATTCCAAGTTCAGTCCTTAGTTTAGCAAATCTTTCACTATCCAAAGGTTTAGTGAAAATATCATCAAGTTGATCTTCAGTAGGGATATACAGAACCACCACATCTTTCTTTTCAACATGATCTCTTATAAAATGATGTCTCACATCAATATGCTTGGTTCTTGAGTGCAAAACAGGATTTTCTGTGATTGCAATTGCACTTGTGTTGTCACACATGATTGGAATTTCTCTTTCTTCAATTCAATAATCCCTTAATTGTTGTCTTAGCCAAAGCACTTGTGCACAACAACTTCCAGCAGCAATGTATTCAGCTTCAGCAGTGGAAGTTGATATAGAGTTCTGTTTCTTGCTAAACCAGTCTATTTCCCATTAATTGGCAGGTTCATGTGGTGCTTTTTCTATCAATTTTGCATCCTGCATAATCTGAATCTAAGTAGGATATAACTTTGAAATTTCCATCTTTTGAATACCATATCCCTACTCCCAAAGTTTCTTTTAGATACTTGAGAACTCTTTTGACTGCACCTAAATGACTTTCTTTAGGTTTTGATTGAAATCTTGCACAAACACCTACAGCAAAGGATATATCAGTCTGCTTGGTGTGAAGTCACACCAGATCGCCTATCATCCATACGTATAAGGTCGATCAACATCTTTGCCTTCTTTGTCTTCATCCAATCTGATGTTTGTACTCATAGGAGTTGATATCTTGGTGCTGTTTTCCATACCAAATTTCTTCAGTAACTCCTTGATATACTTGGTTTGATGAATGAAGATTCCATGTTTCATCTGTTTGACTTGTGTCACGGATTTTATCTAAGCAAAAGAAACAAGTAATAAATTTATAAATCCGGTATACCCCAAGTGTAGGGATCGTAGTATAGAGGTTAATACCGGGTCGATCTTACGTGGAATCGGGGTTGTTTAAACTAGTTTTTATTATCTAACCTAACTATGTCACGATTAATACTAAAAAGATATGAAAATAAAACAGTGAAAACTAAAACGAGAAACGGAACTACAAATAAGAATAACTAGACAGAAGATCGAGATCTAAAGCCAGGGAAAAATATGGTTGCGAACAAATTATCTAAACTAAATCTATTCTAAATCTATTACGAAATAAAAATTGTAAATTTACTAAGCAATCGATCACAAGTGATTTAGTCAATGAAATAAAAGACGAACAAGCAACTGATCCACCTATCCTACAACTATCAATTTCTATCTAGATTGTCTCGTGATTCTTAATCAAGTTGTGATTCACCTAGCCAAGGTATGAACTCCTAATTTCTTAGACAAGTTCACCTATTAATCTTCTATCTTTCGATCTAAAGATTAACGCTTTCTAACCAAAGGTGTGAAATTTATAAGTTTCTAACCTAGAGATTCAACCTAATAACTCTCGTTAATTAAGTTAAAGGTCTAATCTTTATAATGGCGATCTAGGGTTTAACATGATTCTCATCAAAATCAAACATCATACATGCAAAGATCTTTCGATATAAATTGAATAAAGGCATGATAAACATAATAAAGAAAACAACTTGAATTAAAAACTCACAAGACAATCGAAGATGAAATTAATACGTTGGTTGGATGGCTTCACAATGCTTGTTCAAGGGAGGTCTAGCCTCTTAGCATCCTCTTGAAAATTGAATTGTTTGAGTAAAAATACATAAAAAGTGTTTGAATCTACTAGAAAAGTAAAAGTATAAAAACTGAGCCGCCCCTAGGGTT
Organism: Gentiana macrophylla; assembly: GCA_026214975.1. Taxonomy (NCBI): domain Eukaryota; kingdom Viridiplantae; phylum Streptophyta; class Magnoliopsida; order Gentianales; family Gentianaceae; genus Gentiana; species Gentiana macrophylla. Next base: position 24,892 of record JAOBSW010001114.1, read on the forward strand.
TTGGGGTTCGAAATCTGATGTAATTGTGTGGAGAAAGTGCAGCTATATATAGAATTTTAAGTCGGCTGCAGCTATGTCGGCCAATGGACGCCCGTTTGATAGGTTGAACGCCCGTCCAGATAGCTTGAAAACTTCGAATCGGGCCGAGTCATGATCAGACGCCCGTCTTTCTATAAATCAGACGCCCGTCCATCAATTTTGGGAGAACTCTGAATCAAATATTCCAGCCCGGACGCTCGTTCACCTGGTCAGACGCCCGTCCACTGGACGGGACTTAAGACGTGCGTTCACTTGGTCAAAAGTCGATTTTCTCTTCTTTATCTCCTTTTTCCCATTCAAATCTTCTTTATCTTTTTTTTTCATCAATTAAATCCGACATTTATCTTCATTGAATCATCTTTTGAGCCGCAATTTGCATCTACAAGTCATTAAAAACATCGCAAAATGTAATATCATCCAAATAATCATAAAATCATCAATAAAACACATAAATCCACCAATTCTGCGATTAAACCGTTCGAAAACTCATTTGCTCAATAAATCAATTAAACACCTAATTTCTATGCAAATTATACGAATATGGAGAGAATTGTTACAAAACATAACGATATAAATCATATAAAATCACCCTTAACAACTCTCTCACACTTAGCTTTTGCTCGTCCCGAGCAAAACAAAACGAAAATCAAGGTTCGGAAGAAGATAGTCATCTCAGCACATATAATACATATCCAATAAAATAGAGGTTCACCCCGGTGTGTGCAGGGCCATAACAAACTTCTACTAAGTCCAAACTTGAAAATTTCAAGCAAACTAGCTAATACCCCCTTCAAACTAGAGATGAATGATACTTATAACATGCACCCTACAAAACGTAACATATCCCGAAAAAGATGATAGAATACATTTATGACCTTTCTGACATACTCAGAGGATAATCTCTACAACATATCTGTCAGTTTATACTGGGGATAAGGTAGACGATAACTAAGTCTTACATCAATTCATACCACTTCTTTTACAAGTTGATTTAACTATTTTCACATTTAAACGCACATCAGAATGAGATGTTGCCCTGTCATAGTAGAATAGGACATTCGAGATATACCCTACCTTACTCCAATCATAAGGCAACTTTTTCTGACTGTCATGAGCTTTTGGTCATCATAGTGGTATAGGACATTCGAGATATGACCTACCGCACTCAAATCATCGACCAGCTTTCGACACACACAATTAATTCACATATTTTTCAACTTTTTCAACAACATTTGTTACGCTTTACTTATCACATTCAAACCTCAGATATTCACAGTATATCATACTTTGGATCTAAACACAAACTATTATATTCGTCACTAATCAAAAGGGGTATAACTTTATATTATAGCTCATCATTCACTATGGCTCGTGAAAAATATATATCGGGTGAAATAACTAACTTACTGAACATACAGTATACCGCATCGATGACTATGAAAATAACGGACAAAGATATGCATTGCTTACTCGGGACCAAACAAAAACAAAAATTTCGAAAAATTTAGCTCTTTTTTGCATAGAAACGAAACGAAGTAAGCAAACGATCGATACACATAACCATTCCCCTCCCCCACACTTAAACCACAACATGCCCTCAGGTTGTGCAGAATTTAAAAAGAACAAAGATACTTAGCTGATAGTAACAGATACTTGAATCGTTGGTCAGGCCGGAGCCTTCGTAGTGAAAAACATAACTCGTATCAGCACGATGTAAATGCTAGCTCGACAATACCACTAGAAATATACCTGCACTACTCGACAAACATGGAAAAATCTCGGGGAAAACGGGGGAAGTATACAGAAATGAAATATAACAAAAGGATAAGGTAAAATTGAATCAGATCAAAAGATAAAACATCCAAAACAATGAAAATCGAAAGCAGAATGATGTGAAACACAAATGAAAGTATGAAATGCCTTCAGGCTTACATGATTCATCGAGAAAAATAAACAGTAGCTAACATAAAAAGTACACTGAATCAAGTAATGAAAAGTAGCAGGACAATACAATCATCTCAAAAAGAAATACATAAGCCAGAATCAGCAACATAACATCAGGTCTGCCCCGGCGCCGCAGAATCATCAGCAGGAGGTGATCCACCCGTAGGAGAGTCAGGCTGCTCCTCATCCGAAGACGACTCAGAATCATGAAGAACATCCGCAATGGCTTGCTCAATCTCATCCGAATAGACGTAATCTATAATGCTCGGGTTGAAGACTCTGTCGTCCCTCGGAGGCCGGTCCTCACTTATACACCGTAAAATAGATAAGATATTATTCTGAGAAGTCCTCATATCCTCCATCCAGTTCCGTATACTATTAGCCATACTCAACCTCATACGGACTAAGGGAGATAAAGATGGAAGGGAAGATGCTCGAGGTGGTGCTGAAGATGAACCGGGCTCACGTGCTGCCTCAGCCTAAGTATGTCCTGAAGATTTCACTTTCTCCCGCTGCAAGTACCTCGGATTCTTCGGCTTGTGATCATTCTTGTACTCGGGAACCCTAGCATCTTGACAAAGACTGTGGATCAAATGCAGACAGATCAAACATCTCGTATATATTTTCTGATTTGTGGCTATCTCATCGAAAATTGCTTGTCCTACATCCACATTCAGCTTGAAATTCAAGGCATATAACATCCCAAGGTCACCAATGTGAAAATGAGTCAGGTTGTTCTTAGGTAACAACCTGTTCTGAATAAACCGACATTGGACCTTCCAATCCTCCGTCCAACTCGTTGTCACCAACTCTTTTCTATCCCCCCCCCGGTCTAAGTGTCCACGGCACCTCCGGGCACACTAACAGACGTAAATCCTCCAACGGGTCTTGACCGGCATCCTGCTTGGCCTTTATCGCCTCCTTATAGTCCAACCCCTCAAAAGGTGCCAAGTTATACTTCTCGTTTATAAGCTTAGGCGTAAACGGCACCTTCACTCCCCTAACCATCACAACTCCGACTTCCAAATCCGTTTCCGAGCAATTGGCATAAAACTCTCGGACCAATGTAGCATTAACCGGAGTCGTCGGGGTTACCATCAAAGCTCCCCACTTCCTAACCTTCAACTTGAGTTTCTAAAACAGCCCTCTCAATCAACATCGTTCGGGGTATATAATGCTTGTTGTACACATTAAGAGCCTTAGGGTTGATGAACCGACGAGCTAATGGTATAGGAACTGGGGGGTCTAACGTTCTGTCTAGGTGGCTCAACCCCTCCACTAGCCTCCTCCTATCTCGGCCCAGATGCCTCACCACTCCGGTCACCCCTGGAAAATCTCACCAAAGGCACATCATCATCAGTATCCGAACTAGATGCAGACTCATCACGCAGTGGTGCTCTAGATGGAGCTTGTATATCCCTAGGAAGGCGTTCTCTAATAAGCACAACCCGGTTAGGATCAATTGAGGCAGGATCTACGACCTTTTGCCTCTTACTCGGTTCAGTGGCAACTCCCTTACCATGCCACATTGGAGCCCCTTTACGCACCATGATTACCAACAACCATCCCAAACCACAATCCAAACAAACCACCCGTTTATCGTCCAAACGGGATTTCAAAACCAAATCACACCAAACCAACACCAAAACCACAATGCAACCCATCCATAACCATCAACATCACCCCAATCATCAAAAGAACAAGAGACAAAAACAAAACAATAGAAAAAAAACAAATAAGGGAGGATTCATACAAAAGAGTCGACTCGAAGATCGAACTCAGAAAAACGTGAAATAATCTAAGAAAAGTTGATAAAAACTTACCAAATAGGATGATGGGATGATGAAAAAGAGGATTAGAAGCCCAAAAAATGCCAAATCGAACACAAAAATCGAATTTTTCTTCAAAAAAGTCGGACTATATAGGTCACTAAATCCGATTAAATGGTGTTTGTTGGAGGATTTGGAGTGAAAAAACGAAGAGAGGGGATCGAGAGCTGTTGATAGAGCCTTGAATCGCCCAATTTGGTTTAGAAACGAAGAATTTAAGGCAAAAGGAGGGCAAAATTCGGGTTTTGCAATTTGAAACTTCTAGGTTGAAATGAATTTGGGAAGCGGTATTTATAGGCCGCAGTGCGAGCGAGTGTCCATGAAACCTGGGCGGGCATTGGTGGGATTTTATGAACTGGACGGGCGTCCAGATATTGAGCGCTTCGTCCAGGTTGTCAATTTTTGAACAGAGTTGGAGGGAATCTTGCAGACGGGCATTCAAGAAACTTGGACGCTCGTCCAATATTTCCAAAGGACGGACGGGCAGGCGTCCAGGAAGGGTGGATGCTCGTCCAAGGCAGACACAGATCAGACGGGCGTCCCAAGGCATGGACGCACGTCTAAGGCAGAATTTAACAAAAACAAATTTTTTTTCATATTCAAATCAAATCAAACTCTTATTCCGTTATTAAAATTCATACATAGCTTCAAATAACAAATAAAAACTGAAAAACACATATAAACACTAGAAAATAGTGGGTTGCCTCCCACCGAGCGCTTTTGTTTAACGTCGTTTGCTCGACGAAACAGCCTAACGACGCTAGTCATCGTAAATCTCCGCCCAATCCACAATCCGGATCAGACGGCGGAGCATGTCAATAGCAGGAGGAAAATCATACTCGTCCTGTAGAGCCCAGTCCTCGCCAGCAACATCCATTCCTTGAAAATGTTCATCTTGCAGCACTAGCACCAAGTCAGTCAGCATCGGATCATTTAGGATTGTATACGGTCGTCCTAAAGCCTCCTGCAGGTCCTCTGAACTAAAATCTCCACCTCCCGAAGATCGGGGTACAATGAGAACATAAGTAACGGTCCTGATGCGGGTACTAATATCAAAGTCTACGTCCAAAATGATAGTCCCTCCGGGTCCGTCACCTAGAGTGATAAGTGGGATCCTACTTATGAAAGGAAACTCCTATGGTAGAACTCCGTAATCCATATCTAAAAACGCAGCTAAACTGAACAGATTCAAACAAAACCTTAATTAGACTTAAGATAAAAACTAAATCAAAGAAAAGAAACAACATAAAAGAGAGTCCTAATATAATAAAGGATATCTAGGATGCCTCCTAGTGGCGCTTTTGGTTAATATCGTTAGCTCGACACTCTTTTGGCTCACTCTGGATCAGGCCATTTAACTTTTCTGCCAGCCACTACCTCGTGTAAGCTTCGATCAGTAGTGTTGCTGCAGAAACAGCATCTAACACACGGGGTTAATTCTTTAATTGCCTTCCACACACGTTTAAACCTCCCCATGGTTGATTTCTTCTTCTTCTGACGACGTTTCAACTGTTGCTCCTTCTCAAACTCTTCCATGTCCCAACTACCTGCTAGAACTTCTTCAGAGGGACCACTACCGTCATCCTCAGAAAACAAATCGGGCAAAAATTCGTCCAATTTATCGACTTCTGAAGTACCACACCCGAGGATATCGAGGAATCGAACAATCAAAGGCGTTTCCTGGCACGACCAATGTAATGCTTGCACCTTTGACCATTCACTCGGGCATTTGGTCACCAAAACCTCGTAGTTCTAAAACACCTCCAGGAATGATTTGGAGAATTTCAAAGGGACCGGACCATCGTGTCCTAAGCTTACCAGGGAACAAATGTAACCTGGAATTGTACAATAAAACTTGTTCCCCTACTTGAAATTCTCGCTTCTTGATTTTGGCATCGTGAAGGAGTTTTGTCTTTTCCTTACTTATCCTGGCGCTTTCGTAGGCCTGAAGTCTAAATTCGTCTAACTTATGCAACTGTTGCAATCGATGTTTTCCACAAGATTGGGTATCGAAGTTTAAAAACTTCGTGGCCCAATACGCTCTATGCTCTAACTCGATTGGTAAGTGGCATGGTTTACCATAAACCATTTGATAGGGTGATGTACCCATGGGTGTCTTATCGGCAGTTCGATATGCCCACAGTACATCAGCCAACTTTAGAATCCAGTCTTTTCTATGACTGTTAACTGTTTTCTCCAGGATCTTCTTTAAACTTTGGTTGCTTCTCTCAACCTGACCACTAGTCATAGGATGATATGGTGTACCAGTTTTGTGCCGGACGCCATATTTCTCAAGCACTTTCTCGAGAGGTCGGTTGTAAAAGTGTGTCCCTTCATCACTAATCAAGGCGCGTGGACACCCGAATCTCACGAAGATGTTTTTCTTTAGAAACTTCATGACCGTCTTATGATCATTGTGAGATGTGGCTTGAGCCTCCACCCATTTCGATACGTAATCCACGCAGACTAAGATGTATTTATTCCCACAAGATGATGGGAATGGCCCCATAAAATCGATGCCCCATACATCAAAGACTTCGTATTCTAAGATGGGTTTCAATGGCATGTCGAAACGCCTTGTTAAAGTTCCGGTTCTTTGACACCTATCACAAGCTTTCTGAAAGCTTACGTATCTTTAAAGATTGTGGGCCAATAGAAGCGGATTGAAAGATCTTAGCAGCGGTTTTCCAAGGTCTAAAGTGACCGCCCGGTGGGTCCACTTTGTGGCATTGCTCAATAATATCACGTTGCTCAGATTCAGGAACACATCTTCTCAGCAAACCATCTTTACAAATCTTGAAAAGGTAAGGTTCATCCCAAACGAATGTTTTCAAATCAGAGAAGAATTTCTTCTTCTCCTGATAGGACAATTTTGGATCAAGATATTGGGAATGAAGGTAGTTTACAATGGAAGAATACCATGGAACATCTAGAGCACAACCGTCGATAAGCATTATATTCTCCAGAGGAAAGTAAAGATCTATATCGTCAGGGTCATCATTTTCCTCACTCAACATTCTTGAAACGTGATCAGCCACTACTTTTTCACTGCCCTTTTTGTCTTTAATCTGGACATCGAAATCTTGTAGGGTCAGTATCCAACGTAGTAAGTGCGGTTTAGCCTCTTTCTTAGTCATCAAGTATCGCAAAGCAGCGTGATCAGTCCACATAACCACCTGAGCACCCAACATGTAACTACGAAACTTGTCCATAGCAAAGACTACGGCCAATAATTCATTTTCAGTCGTCGTGTAGTTTACTTGAGATGGATTTAGTGTGTGACTGGCGTAATAGATTGGCTGGAATTTCCCTTTAATTCTCTGTCCTAAGACTGCGCCTACAGCATAGTTTGACGCATCGCACATAAGCTCGAAGGGGAGATTCCAGTCAGGCGAAATAAGGATCGGCGCGGAGATTAGTCGACTTTTAAGCTCCTCAAATGCTTGCTTGCAACTTTCATCAAAATCGAATAAAACGTCTTCTTTAAGTAGTGTAGACAGAGGCTTGGCTATCTTGGAAAAGTCCTGAATGAATCTCCTATAGAAACCGACATGTCCAAGAAAACCTCTGACTTCGCACACATTCTTAGGATAACTCATCTTCTCGATTGCTTCCACTTTGGCTCTGTCTACCTCAATACCTTTGGCGGAGATCTTGTGGCCAAGAACTATTCCCTCATCTACCATGAAATGGCACTTTTCCCAATTTAGTACTAAGTTCTTTTCACACATCCTGGATAAGACACGGTCAAGATTATTAAGACAATCATCGAAGGATTGACCAAAGATAGAAAAGTCATCCATGAAAATTTCCATGCACTTTTCAACTAACCCGTCAAAGATAGCCATCATACATCTTTGAAAAGTAGCTGGGGCATTGCAAAGACCAAATGGTATCCGCCTGTAGGCGAATGTACCATAAGGGCAGGTGAAAGTGGTCTTTTCTTGGTCAAGCTGGATCGATGGATCGATGGGTATCGAAAATCCATTTGAATATCCATCCGAAACTCAAGCATCGATCAATGATCAATGAAGGAAGGAAATGATCTTTCATGGTTACCTCATTGAGTTTCTGTAATCAATCTGAGACTCTATAACTTGATTAACAAGTCTCAATGCTATTTCTTCTCCCTTCTCATTCTTCTCAATAGTAATTCCTCCTTTCTTGGGAACTACGAGTAGGGGATACCCATTCACTTTGTCGGTGATTGCGTAAATGATACCCATATCTAAAAGCTTGATAATTTCCTTCTTGACCACCTCTTGCATATGAGGTTGAGCCTCTTAAGGGCTGTCTAACACATTTCGCACCCTCTTGGTCTTGATTTTATGCATACGGATGTCGGGAGATATCCTCTCGATGTCTCCTACTTGCCAACCAAAGGGTTTCTCATTCTTCTTCAAGATTTTTAATAGCTTCATTTCTTCTAATCGAGACGACTTAGCGAGATATAATTAATGGAAGCTTGTCACCTTCTCTTAAAAACACATACTTTAGATGTTTAGGCAGCGGCTTGATGCATCAGATCTGCAGGGGTCTTCCAAGCTGGATTTAAGATCTCCACTTTTCAACTCAACATCGTTGAGTTTACTTAGTGGTCCCCTTTGCCAAAGCTTCTCCTTTCAACAACTCATCCTCTAATTCGACTTCTAAGCTGTTCTAGATTCACCACACCATGAGTATTGACTTCTCAACTAGTCGCTCGTATTCGATTGCAGCTTGACCATGACTTTCTTTTCCATGAAATCATTGAAGTCATCAGACATTTCGTCAATGGAGAAGCCGGTTGGTCTTTCAGAGGGTTTTTGGCTAGCTTTGGAAACATTGTAACTCACCTCGTGATCACCAACTCGTATCGTCACTTGCGCACCATCACAGTCAATGAGGGCTCTGGCTGTAGACGGAAAAGGCATCCCAAGAATTAAAGGGACATGCTCATCCTTCTCTATGTCGAGCGTGCCCTGAGTCCACGGGAAGGTAAATCTATCAATTTGAGCTAACACGTCCATTAGTATTCCCGCAGCTTTCTTGGAAGATCTATCCGCGAATTGAAGATTCATGGTGGTGGGTTCTAGAAGATTGTCTAATCCAAGCTGTTTGCAGACAGACAATGGCATCAGGCTTATGGATGCACCCAGGTCACATAAAGAGTTTGGGAAGACTAAGCCTCCCATCAGCAATGTGAGAACAAATTTCCTAGGGTCACCCCTCTTGGTTGGTAGATCTTGGTAATTGATCATAGAGCAATCCTCACCAATCAACCGATCCATGTCTGCTAACTTCTTCTTAGAAGAAACAACATCCTTGATGAATTTGGTATACTTAGGCATCTCAACCAAAACCTCGGATAATGGAAGATTAACCTGAGTATTTTTCAGAAGGTTTAGCACTTTTCATACTTTTTATCCTCATTCAAGGAGATGTTGCTCTTCCTAGGTTGAAACGGAAGCTTTTTCAAATCACTCTCAAAAAAGGCTTTCTTCGAGGATGGGCCCGACGACTTTGTCTTCCAAATCCTTCCACCTCACCACTTTTTCATTCGTCTTACTAGTCTGCGGATCAGCCTCCTGACTCTCGCTTGATTCTTCATTCCTCAGGGGTTCAGCCACCTGAGGACTTCCAACTGTTTCACCTCTCAGGGGATCAGCCACCTGAGTATTCTCTACAGCGAAGGGGAATGTAGGTGCTCGACTTCCCCTCCTGCCTTATCACTGGCAGGAGGGGTTAGTGGTTTCCCTGGTGAGGGGGACCACTTAGTTGAGTACATGACCTTAAGTTCATTGCACTGGCCTCTTCTCTACCGTACGGAATTGAAGGTACCAGGTCAGTGCATTGGCTATTATTCAGATCGGTCTGAGCAACTTGACCACACTTGGGATTCTTTTCTGTGAAGCTGGGCAACTGCCCTGGGGGTCTAGAAGCAAACTGTTCAGCCAATTGCCCTAGTTGCCTCTTAAGATTCTTGTTTGTACTCATTAAGAGTTGGATATTTTTATTTTGCTCTTCCTGAAAGGAGCTACATTCAGCTTGGATATCATTCGAGTGCAAGGGGCCTTGAGAGTTTTAGAAGTTCTGCGGATAAGGCTGGCTGGACCGACTCTGAAATGTAGAATTAGAATTGTTAGGCCAATTCTGACTGAACCTTTGATTCTGATTGGAAAAATTGGAGTTCTGGTTCTGGTTGTAAGTAGGGTTTCGATTGAAGTTTTGATTTTGATTAAGATTCGAATTTGGGTTGAAATTTTGATTTTGACTAAAACCCTTGTTTTGAGGATTACTCTGGCCAGAGAATTGATTATTAAACCTTTGATTGGTCTGGCCAGAGAAAGCGTTTACTTCAGCACTCTGTCCGTTCATAGGACAGAAACGAGATGTATGCCCCACATTATCACAGTTCTGACATGTGACTGGATTATACTGTCCATTGTCATGAACATTATTAACTTGATAAGTAGAGGGGACAAATTGGCTTTGGCCAACCATATGGCCATTTCGGCAGCAATTTTCCACGATCTGAACTTGAGAGTTATGTTGAAGGAAGGATTCTGATTGATCGGATTAGGAGAAATTTTAGAAGCTGCCATCTGCTATTGCAGCATGGCGATCAGACTTTGCATATTCACCTCCTCAATCTTGGCAGGAGGAGGTGCTTGGATAGCTTGATATGAGGGGCATAATTGTATTTGGCAATATCCTCGAATAATGCCCACCCCTCTTGGTGTTTTCTTAAAAATGCCCCACTAGAAGAACTATTAACCATGCCCTTCGTGAGCTCGGTCAATCCCTTTGAAGAAAGTATTGACTTGCCTTTGTAATGGCAGGCCATGATGGGGATACTTTCTAAGAAGAGACTTAAACCTCTTCCGGCCCTTTCGAAAAATGACTCATTTTCCTTACAGCGAGAATGTGAAAATATCACTTAAACATTGGGTTGTCTTAGAAGGTGAAGTATTGACTCGGGAACTCTTTCTCGAGTTCCGCCTGAGGTAGTGATGGTTTTGAAGGGAGGAGTGGTACCCCTCTTTTGCTCCCCTCGTAAGGAAAATGGAAACAGTTTAAGTTTTATAGCATCCTCACTTACTCCTTGGATGTTAGTTGTACCGCATATCTCTAGAAATGTGTGTAAGTGAGTATGAGGATTTTCTAAGCGATAACCGTGGAAGATAGATGCATCTTTGCATCATCCGAATGAGCCCGGTTTCAGATTCAAAAGTAGGTGCGATGATGGTTGGTAGAGCGATAGCCGGGTTGACCACGACTTACCTGGCATGGCATAGTCACCAACGACGTCTATCTTGGCAGACCATAATGACTATATTTTCGATCTCTTGAGCTAGATCTTGCTCGATATCTCGGCGATTGTGTTCTCCTCGTCGTCGGGAGGTTCGCAAAGCGGAGTCTTCTCTGTTTGTTTGGACTATGGTCCGCTTGAGGTCGGGGGTATAGAATTGTGGCCCTTTTTGACTCCGAGTTTGCATAAACCGAAACCAAAATCTAGTTATTTAACCTTTTAATCAAAGGTTAAACCCGGGAAAAGATTTTAAAGAAAAGGGTTCAGACGGGCTTCCAGATTAATGGACGGGCATTTGACTGGAAGATGATCAGGACGGACGTCTGGATAACCAGACGCTCGTTTGACTGGGTAAAGATTAAAAGAGTTATAAAAACTTGACCGGACGGGCGTCCACTACTCTAGACGCCCGTTTACTGGAACAGAAACGAAACAAATTTTTTTTACCCTACGAAAAACAGAAACTAAAAACAAAATACCTAAATTAAATTAATGATGAAAATAAAAACTAGACAACCGTCCGGCTCCCCGGCAACGGCGCCAAAAACTTGTCACGGATTTTATCTAAGCAAAAGAAACAAGTAATAAATTTATAAATCCGGTATACCCCAAGTGTAGGGATCGTAGTATAGAGGTTAATACCGGGTCGATCTTACGGGGAATCGGGGTTGTTTAAACTAGTTTTTATTATCTAACCTAACTATGTCACGATTAATACTAAAAAGATACGAAAATAAAGCATTGAAAACTAAAAGCGAGAAATGGAACTACAAATAAGAATAAATGGACAGAAGATCGAGATCTAAAGCCAGGGAAAATATGGTTGCGAACAAATTATCTAAACTAAATCTATTCTAAATCTAATACGAAATAAAAATTGTAAATTTACTAAGAAATCGATCACAAGTGATTTAGTCAATGAAATAAAAGACGAACAAGCAACTGATCCACCTATCCTACAACTATCAATTTCTATCTAGATTGTCTCGTGATTCTTAATCAAGTTGTGATTCACCTAGCCAAGGTATGAACTCCTAATTTCTTAGACAAGTTCACCTATTAATCTTCTATCTTTCGATCTAAAGATTAACGCTTTCTAACCAAAGGTGTGAAATTTATAAGTTTCTAACCTAGAGATTCAACCTAATAACTCTCGTTAATTAAGTTAAATGTCTAATCTTTATTATGGCGATCTAGGGTTTAACATAATTCTCATCAAAATCAAACATCATACATGCAAAGATCTTTCGATATAAATTGCATAAAGGCATGATAAACATAATAAAGAAAACAACTTGAATTAAAAACTCACAAGACAATCGAAGATGAAATTAATACGTTGGTTGGATGGCTTCACAATGCTTGTTCAAGGGAGGTCTAGCCTCTTAGCATCCTCTTGAAAATCGAATTGTTTGAGTAAAAATACATAAAAAGTGTTTGAATCTACTAGAAAAGTAAAAGTATAAAAACTGAGCCGCCTCTAGGGTTTTGGGGTTCGAAATCTGATGTAATTGTGTGGAGAAAGCGCAGCTATATATAGAATTTTAAGTCGGCTGCAGCTATGTCGGCCAATGGACGCCCGTTTGATAGGTTGAACGCCCGTCCAGATAGCTTGAAAACTTCAAATCGGGCCGAGTCATGATCAGACGCCCGTCCTTCTATAAATCAGACGCCCGTCCATCAATTTTGGGAGAAATCTGAATCAAATATTCCAGCCCGGATGCTCGTTCACCTGGTCAGACGCCCGTCCACTGGACGGGACTTAGGACGTGCGTTCACTTGGTCAAAAGTCGATTTTCTCATCTTTATCTCCTTTTTCCCATTCAAATCTTCCTTATCTCTTTTTTTCATCAATTAAATCCGACATTTATCTTCATTGAATCATCTTTTGAGCCGCAATTTGCATCTACAAGTTATTAAAAACATCGCAAAATGTAATATCATCCAAATAATCATAAAATCATAAATAAAACACATAAATCCACCAATTCTGCGATTAAACCGTTCAAAAACTCATTTGCTCAATAAATCAATTAAACACCTAATTTTTATGCGAATTATACGAATATGGAGAGAATTGTTACAAAACATAACGATATAAATCATATAAAATCACCCCGTCCATCAATTTTGGGAGAACTCTGAATCCAATATTCCAGCCCGGACGCTCGTTCACCTGGTCAGACGCCCGTCCACTGGACGGGACTTAGGACGTGCGTTCACTTGGTCAAAAGTCGATTTTCTCATCTTTATCTCCTTTTTCCCATTCAAATCTTCCTTATCTCTTTTTTCATCAATTAAATCCGACATTTATCTTCATTGAATCATCTTTTGAGCCGCAATTTGCATCTACAAGTCATTAAAAACATCGCAAAATGTAATATCATCCAAATAATCATAAAATCATCAAAAAAACACATAAATCCACCAATTCTGCGATTAAACCGTTCAAAAACTCATTTTCTCAATAAATCAATTAAACACCTAATTTCTATGCGAATTATACGAATATGGAGAGAATTGTTACAAAACATAACGATATAAATCATATAAAATCACCCTTAACAACTTCCAATCCCAAAAAGTGATCCCTTAACCATTGTGGATTCTGGTTGGATTGATTCTCCGGAACCTCATCTTGATTGGAGTGCATTGTTTCTTCAACATGGGGTTCAGAAGATCCTTGAATTGCCTCAGTTGTTACATCAGTAGTATCTCTAGCAGGGTGTTCAGCAGGGGCCGAATCAGATACTTTTAAGTCAATGAATCTTTCCAAAACTTCAACACATTCTTGATCAGTGACTTGTTGATTCTCAGCAGGTTCTTAATCTTCATCTTCCATTCCAGTGAACTTAGGTTCATCAAATACAACGTGTATTGTTTCTTCATGTTTCAATGACCTTTTGTTCAGTACCCTGAATGCCTTACTGACTGAAGAATATCCCAAGAAAATTCCTTCATCTGATTTTGGTTGGAATGTCTTCAATTGTTCCTTATGATTCAAGATAAAACATTTACTTCCAAATGGATGAAAATTGGATATATTAGGTATCCTTCCATTCCAAATCTCATAAGGTGTCTTCAGCAGCTTCTTGTTCACTGAGGTTCTATTTTGTGTATAGCATGTTTGTATTAAGCTGCCTCAAATTCAATATCTTTCATGTAGCAATGCTTCACAAATCATTGTCCTTCCTGCTTCTTTCAAAGTTCTGATTCTTCTTTCAGCAACCCCATTTTGCTGAGGTGTACCAGCAGCAGCAAGTTGATGTAGTACACCATTCTGTTCACAATATTCTTTTATGACTTTATTGAGAAACTCAGTACCCTTGTCTGATCTTATCTTTACTACTGTCAAACTTTTTTCATTTTGCAATCTCTTCAAAAGTTCAGGCATCTTTGAAGTGTTTCACTCTTCTTGTTCATAAATATCACCCAAGTGTACCTTAAATAATCATCCACAACTACCAAAGTGTACTTCTTTCCTGTTACACTTGTTGGAGTCACTGGTCCAAAAAGATCCATGTGCACCAGCTCCAACACTCTCTTAGTTGATTCTTTAGTCTTTGAATTGAAGCTTGACTTTGTCTGTTTACCTTGCTGACATGCATCACATATAGCATCCTTCTTGAATGTGATCTCAGGTAAACCAATCACCAGTTTCTTCTTTACTAACTGATTGATATCATCAAAGTTTAGATGATTCAACTTCTTGTGCCATAACCAATTAAGTTCTGACTTGGTATGCACTATCAGGATGGTTTCTGGAACTGCAGTTGACCAATCCACAACATACATATTTTGTTGTCTTTTTCTAGCCAACACAACTTGATCACCTCTTTCACTAATGACAATACAAGTGTTCTTGTCAAAAGTGACCTTGTATCCCATGTCACAAAATTGTACAGTGCTCAGCATGTTGTAGTCTAGTCCTTCAACATAAGCAACATTCCTGATTGTTAATCCATTTCTCACAAGTGTACCATATCCTCTTGTGTAACCAGGTGTGTTCTTGTTTCCAAAATTCACTCTTGGACCATCCTTTGCCACAAAGTTTGACAAATAGTGCTTATTCTTTGTCATATGTCTGGAACATCCACTGTCAAAGTACCAGACACCCTACAAAACAAAATCAATACATTTTAGGTACCCAAACCTATTTGGGTCCATGATGGTCAGTGGTAAGCATTACCCTTGGCAAACTTTCATAAGGTCTTCTTTGAAAAGTGTCATACTTGGGTTCATACATGTATTCCACACATCCATAAGTTCTAACAGTTGGTTGTGTAGAATTCACATATGTTTTCTGCCCTTTTGGTTTGTAATGCTGTTTAAAGTGATTTCTGTTGTTAGAAGCATTAGTATAACCATTAAATTACATTCTGTTAGGAACATCCCTGTAATATGGAGTCTGCTGAGGTCTCTGCTGAGGTCTTATATAAGTCCTCTGTTGAATCCTCTGCTGATTCCATTGCCTAGGTTTTACCCTAGCTGTATGGTTATGTCTGTTGTTTCTATCAGTGGGGACATGAATATTCCAATCATCATCAGTAGGGAACATTCTACCTTTCCCTCTGAGATAAGTATCCTTAGAATGATTAACATTTTTGGGTTTAGGATTCTTATCCTTGGAATATTTCGGATTTTTACCTTTTTGTGGTCCAGCAGACTTGGTAGCACATCTGCTATCAGCATGTCTAGAAGGCACATCAGTCCTATTCTTAGATTTATTCTTTTTATTAGGAGCTATTGACTTCTTTGACTTCTGATATTGCTTTCTTGAAGCTTTCTCAGTAGGCTTTACTGCCTCAGCAACCCTTTTGGGAGTTGGATAATCTGGTTCCTTTTTCTGTTTTAACTCAGGACAATCTGGTTTGAAGTGTCCTGGTTTCTTGCAATGGTAGCACAAGTAATCATTGTCCTTCTTTGATTCTTCCTTTTTCTTTTCACTGCATTTCTTTGTGAAATTCCTAGGTGAACTCTTTCCAGTCTTCATCAATCTAATTTTCTTGCTCAGCAATGCAATCTGCTCTTGCATCTCATCCAACAAATCATCTTGGGCTGCTGATGTCTCTTCTTGATGTGAAGCAGCCAATACAGTGGTCTTTGGCTCTTCTTTTTCAGTTTCAGGCACAAGTTTTTTGCCAAATTCATAGGCCTTGAGATCTGAAAAAATTTGAAGGTGTCTTCTTCATGTAAACTCCTTATTTCCTCTATTGCTGTCACCTTCATCTCCCACGCTTCTTTGGCAGGTAAAGCTTCCAAGATTTTTGAATTTATTTCTTTTTGTGGGTACTTCACACTCAGCAGGGTGAGTTCATCCATGATTGCATTGAACCTAGATTCCATTTGTTCAATGGTTTCATTTGGCTTCATTTTGAACTCTTGGAACTTCTTCTTGGCCACACTGATCTTATTCTTCTTGATTGCATCAGTGCCTTCACAAATTAACTGTAACTTGTCCCAAAGTTCCTTGGCAGTTTTGCAATCTTTCACTTTCATATACATATTGCTATCCAAAGTTCTGTAAATGATATCTATAGCAATGTTTTTGAGATTGGCTCTCTTTCTATCTTCAGCTGTCCATTCTCTTTTTGGTTTTGGAATGTACTGAATGTCATTATCCATAGTTACAACTTTTGTAATCTCCAGTGGTCCATCTCTCAGTACATCCATCATTTCATCATGTGTTGCAGCTAGATAAGCCTGCATATGACGTTTATATTCATCAAATCAAGCCAAAGAACACATCAACATTGTTCTAGCATACTGATTGTTATCGATGATGCAAGTTTTTGAAAATTAGAAACCTGAAAAAAATTTCAAAGAATTTTCACAAGCACAACAAGTAGGATTACTTCAGAACAGAAGCACTGATCCGATACCAATTGTTGGTCCCTTGAAAAGGCTTTGGTTAAGTTTAGAGGGGGGGTGAATAAACTTAACACTTAAAACTTTTGGAGTTAACAAACTCAGTAACTTCATCAGCCTGCTGATACTTCAGTAATCTGCTGACTGTTGAGTTTACTGAATTTGTGCAGCGGAATTATATCAAAATTAAGCCTTATTACTTGTTGTTAAATATGATACAAAGTATTAGATACTCAGTAGTGTATGTGTGTGAATTCAGTTGCTAGATTCAGTAGGTTGATGTGTGTAATAAACTAAATGCAGAATATAAGTGCAAAAATTAAGTAGGCAGATTTATAGTGGTTCCAGGTGGTGTAATCCTGTCATTCCACTCTTCTCCTATGATGTTGAAGAAAATTCACTAGAGTGATTCTTGAGATAGCAGTTACAAAAATCCCTAAGGTGTTTGTCCTTCACCAATAGCTATGGCTTCACAAACTGAAAACTAGGAACTGGTAGGATTGCTGCTCCAAAGTCTTCCACTGGTCCTTGAAGGGTAAGATTGCCTTTTCACCAGCTCCACTACAAACAACAGTCTTTCACACATATGTGCTTCACTGTCTTCAACAGATTTCTTGTAAAAGAAAGTTTGAATCAAGTAAATGATTCAGTTGCAGCAGTTTGATCAGGATGATATGATCAACAGCTTGCAGTCTTCAAGTATGTAAACTTGATGTAGCTTGAATGAAGATTACACTTGAAGATTTTCTCTGGATCAGTAGCCCTAAGCTCAGTAGGTTCAGCAAGTGTGTTTTTCTTGATTGAAATCTGATTGCTCAAGACAGATTCTCAATTTTCATCACTTGTACCTGAATTAGGAGTCCTTTATTTATAGGTAGGATCCTTTGTGACTATTTGACTTGCTTCCTTTGAAATTCAAGTATAGCCGTTCCAGATTTTGTCCTATTTGACTTGCTTTCTGTGACTGTTCATTGTACTGACACAGTCAGATTGTTTTTTGACAGTGTACAGTCTGTCCACCCTTTGACTTGTAACCATTGGATAATGTCCTGAATCATCCCAACGTCCTTTTAATCTCAACCATTGATTTATTTGATAAAATCAGAGGTTGTTGGCTGTCTTTATCCATGTTTTCTTCCAATGTAATCTTTGAATAATTCGATATATGTGTATGAGCAGGTTCCTGAGATGATAAGTCTGCTGATATACTTATTTGTTAGCTGATCCATATTTTGCTAACTGTCTTTTATCTAACTTTTATTTATGAAGTTAGATTACACCTTTTCGCATATAACTAAGTTCCAATCACCATCCAAATTATGGAACTTAGACCATGTACACAAGGTATATGTAATCAGTTTAGGTCATCACAGACATCCCTAAATTCTGACTCCATATCCTTGACTTTAATTACTAAGTTTGATCCCTTAGCCCTCATTAACTGAGTTTGATCCCTCAGCCTTCATTAACTGAGTTTGAGCCCTCAGCCTTCAGTCTTCAGCAGGTTCCTGATAAGTCTACTGACCTAGCTACCCTACTGATCTAGACTAGTCTGCTGATGTAAGTCAGCTGACCTTTTACCGTGCTTGTTTGATCAAACTTATACAAAGATCAAACTCTAATAAACCTATACATTTGATCTAGACATCTTTGCCTTTTCCCTATAACAGCTAGTCTGGCACTCATCACTAAAACTTAAAAATAAGTCCAAAACTTATTTTTAGAAACAAGAATCTATAATGATGGATTTAATTGCTATTAGTTTATAGTTTACCTATATAGATATGATGCTAAAAGAGTTTAGCATATATCGCGACAGGAGATACTGCTAGCCGGTGTTCTCAAGATCTATCTATGTTGGGACTTAATCCTAAAGATAAGGTGAAAGATGATGCTTATGGATGGTTTCCTTTGCTACTGCGATAGGAACCATCATAAAAGTAATGCCAGATGTTCGTAGTTCATGAAGAGTCATGAGCAGGTATGAAAGTAAATCTGGTGATTGTCGAGAATATCCTTAAACAACATAAGGATGGTTTCCTAGTTTATCGAAACTTGGATTCGGATAAATATATATATAGGCATCTATCCTGAGTCTTATAAAGGTGAGTGGGAGCTACAGTCTAGGTTTGCAGTCACTTTGATTAAGTGATACAGTGAGCTTGAAATGTTCTTAGAAAGAGATCATCATGAATTCAACAACTGAGCCAAAACACAGTATTGCCTTGGAGGCACAACGGAAGCTGTATATGGATCTAGAAGGTTCATTCTTGAACCTTATGTGGTTCTTCCACCTTTACTATATAGCTGATATAGTGGTGGATTCATGGCTTGAAGCAAGGACCAGGGTCTCATAAGAGATTCATGTGTGTTGAGGCAGTTCCTTTTGACTTGGTCATTTAAAGCTTGGTATGAAGATAGTCTGAGACCCCATGGATAGCGATCTGTTCACGGCTAAGGTTGGTTGTGAGTATTGCATTAGATTCTTGTGTTTCAACTTGGTCTTGTGTGTGCGTGTGATTGGTTTTAGGCCAAGTGGGAGATTGTTGAAATAGTGTCCTAAACCCAATCGGGTTGGACCAGATCCGATCGGGTCGGATCATTTCTACTATTTCTTTATGATTATACATATATATATTAAAGGGCTTTTCTGTTGTCATATATTTGTTCTTTTAAAGAACCAGTTACGAATTGTTATATGATAACGTCATTAATATTAAAATGTAATAGAGAAACCATGATGGGCAATTATGGTTGATGAGATCTCTAATTACTTTAGTAAGTTTGATACTTAAATGTCTCTATGCTTATGTACTATTAAACAGGCCAATGATAGTACAAACAGACTAGCACGTATTAGATGTCTTCTGTCTTTAAGGGCATGGATAGATCTTGTCTATCGAAGTGTAAAGACACTTGGACTGTACGAGGATGTTTATTGGAGAATGCGTACGTTAGATTGACCCACTTACACTGTTAAGTGTCACACTATATGATGGTTGTGTAATAATCCTTAGGACAGGAGTCCAAATGGCATCAAGGTGTGGATTGTCATGCTTTGACACTATCGAGGTTTCTGCTAGCCTTGGAGAGATCATGTGGTAGTGATCGGGTGTGATACTGAAGCATGCGGAGTGTACATGTTAGGTCGTCCGGGAATCGCGTACCCTATCAGTAGGGGTGAATATACGAAAGGGCCTTCTAATAAGAAATGTCTTACTCTCGTGAATCTTTGCAAAGTGGAAGTAAATGTGTTACTTTGAGAGAGCATGATATCCAGATTATAAGATACGGTCGTCAATACTTGACACTTGACGTACGACCGTATGGATATTATTACAGCGATAGGATTCTATTTACACACTAACCGAGCACATGAAATGTAGTAGTCATTACGTATTGACTCTTCCGATGATTGGGGGTCACGGACGTATTGCTATACGCTATCCATGATCATTAGATGTGAAGGGCATTTTCATAATTATGTCTTATGTCTACGGCCAACATATTCGGAAGCCTATCGGGTCACACACATATGAACATCGAGTTAGATTAAAATGTGGTTATAGTTGATGACCAAATAACGAATGTTTTATCTCAATACTATAAAGGTTATAGTGGTAAATTAATATGGTGGTATTTATTTATTATGAATAAATATAATACAAGATATTAATTATGTTGATTAATTAAATATGTATATTGATACATATATATATGATATACATGTATTTTGTAAATTAATTAATCACAGTATTATATTAATTAAAGAAAATCTCAATTCCCAAATTAGTGGGAAGGGACGCCATATTCAAGTGTATTGGATACATTTGGATTGTGCAAATTAATTAATAAGATTATCATAATATTAATACCAGATATTATTGATTTTTTGGAAAAATAGATTTATGGTAATAAGATAAAGATAGTAAATATTAGATATTGACAAATATCTTGAAAATTTTAATATAAGATATTAAATAAAAGTGATAAATCAATTAAAGGGATTTTCCTTATTTTATTAGGAAAAAAGTTTTCTTTCTTATCAATCTACTAGAAGCTAACACAGTTGAGGCGCGACTTTTCCCTATTTAAGGGAGGCTTGGCTAGCTCTTTTGTACACCATAATTCCAAGAGCTAATTGTTTTTGTGAAATATAAGAGAGCATCTTAGAGGGAGATTATAGAGAGAGAAAAGGTCGACCTAGCAGTCGAGTTTTTCTAGTAGAAATCCTTGGCGGGATTCCGGCGAGGTGCTTGTGTGGATTACTGGTAGAGGCCGGACGCTTGGACGGCTCACGCACATGTACTCCTTCCGGACGATCAAAGCTTCGATCTTTAAGATCAACCAAGTTGATATTACCGTCCCCTCTCTTATATATGTTTATTGTTTTAATGAAGACGATCCTATATCGGGAAATCAATTTTTAAATTCTGCTGCGCTACTCCATTGATTTCCAAACAGTCAATGCATCACGGTGGTCAATACATCGCGGTTGTTAGTACATGCGGTGTAACTTCATCGCAGTGTATCTGCATCGAGGGTGGTCACTGCATCACGGTGTCTCTGCATCGGTATGGCCACTACATCGTGGTGGTCAATGGATCGGGGGTGGTCAATGCATCGCAGTGGTCAATACATCAGAGGTCGTCACTGCATCGGGATGGTCACTGTATTGCGGTGGTCAATGTATCGCGGTGGTCAATGAATTGCGGTGGTGAATGAATTTGAGTGGTCACTGCATCGCGGTGGTGAATGCATCGTGATGGCCACTGCACATCGTGTCAATGCATCGGGGGGTGGTCAATGCATCGCGGTGTCACTGCATCGCGGTTATCAGTGCATCACGGTGTTACTTTATCGAGGTGTCTGTGCATCGTGGCTTTTCAGCATCGCGGTGTCTCTGCATCCGGGGTGGTCACTGCATCACAGTGTCTCTGCATCGGGGGTGCCCACTACATCGGGGGTGGTCACTGCATTGCGGTGGTCAATGCATCGAGGTGGTCACCGGGAAAAAAAACCTTTTATAGCGTCCAGAAAAAAAAAATATCAGCGCTGTTTTTTTTAATTAATTAGGGGTGGTTTGGTCTATCTGCTAATTTTATGTCCTCATAATCAAATAAGAATTAAGTGTGTTCTATTTGCCTAATTAAATCTAATATGTGTCTTTTTAGATAATTGTCCTTAAAAAAATTCCACTGGATTAAACATATATTTTCATGGTGAAGATATTTCCCATCACATAATAGTAAAAAATCAATGGCCCAATTAGTTGTAGTTGTAGTAGATACACAGTATCTTTTTCAGAAAAACAAGATACAAATAAAAAAATTCCATAATTCAATCACACTACTATTTCACCACAACATTTGTTTTTTTTTTTTTTTTTTTTTTTTTTTTTTTTTTTTTTTTTTTTGAGTAAAGTTCAATGGTATTTTTAAACATCAGAAAACATGAACACAATAATCTAACCTCGATTATGTTTTCTCATGATCCTCATCCTTCTATTCCTTTACTTATATCCCCGATTCCTCAAATTTATTACAAGCGACTTTTAGAATTAAACCGGATAGCAGAGTTGATAAGTTTTTTTTTTCACATGACCTAGGATGAACTGACGAAGAACGACCGAGAATGTGCTTTGTTAAAACAAGAAAAAAAAGAAAAAGAAAAAAGAAACAGGTGGGATTTAATCATTTGATGGTAAATGTATGGATTATTTTAGTTTTATGAATATGCTTAAACTGAATATAAAATAAAAACTCGTTATTTAATGTCACCGGCTGCCACGTAAGCAAAAACTTGCTGGAATTTCATCAACGGACTGATCGTGGGACAAAAATAGAGTTTATATACTAATTTCATACCATACAAAGTTCGCGGACTAACATGGGAAAAGTCAAATAGTTGGCGGACTATTTTGGCTATTTGCCCGAGATAATAGTATTACACATTAATCACCACACCACTAAGCAAATAAAAAAAAAACAATAATAATAAAGACAAGGCAAATTTGTTACTGCTCTACGAAATGTATTACTCCCTCCGTTTTTTTTTATCTCATCACATTTCGCTTTTTATTTTTTTATTTATCTCATCATTTTACATTTCCAATGCAAAGATTTATTATTTTTCCTCCTTTACCAATAAAATATTTACATCTCCAATAAAAAAAACACAATTCCAATACAAAAAACTCCTTTACCAACAAAACATTTACATCTCCAATAAAAAAATACATTTCCAATACACATATTAATTATTTTCTTAATTTGTGTAATTCTTCTCTCTGCGACATATATATAAAAACGGAGGGAGTATAACAAAACCTGAAAATTGTTCTTACATGAACTAAGAAAAAAGTTTTGGTTTCCAACAATTGTTTTATTATTAAATTTAGTTTCAGAATTTAACTATAACTCCTATAAAAAAAATTAAATAAACAATTTAACCATAACAACCGTATTAAGATACCATTTGATACAGTACCACTTCAAATAAAAATGAAAAGACACCTTAAATTTTGCACTTAAATTCAAATTGTCATGTCCATGACAAAATCTCAACCCTTTTCAATTACACATCATTTTAGCTTTATTTATGTCGCTTGGCCATACACTCAATTTAGATTTATTTATGTCGTTTTATTTCATGATTGTAAGACATCGATCGCTTTGACCCCGCTTGACAAAAATAAACGGGCGTTGGGTCTAAAGGACAATATAAGATGTTAAATGATGAAATAGGACCAAAAAAAAAAGTGGTTGAAAATGACAAAAATAATAGACATGTACAAAAAAAACCTTAATGATAATAAAAGATTTATTTGTTTTTTTAACATTAAATTCGGCCAAATAAATGCGCTGAAATCAAGGGAGAATGATTGGAACGGATTCTGTAAATGCATTTGATTCTATCAAAGCCGATCAAGAAATCAGAAAACGGAAATCATAGGGAAAAAAAAATCAATAGACGCAGATAAATTTGAAGAATTCGTACCCAAAGCGAATTTGATTAAATGAAAAGAAGGAGATCAAATTGGTGCTAACCAAACGACAAAACTCAAGGCTATGGCTCTCAAACGAACCCAGACAAACTTTTTTTTTTTACTTTCTTCATTCCCGTAGCACAAGCACAAATTGATCACATTACCTGCATTCTAATATACAGGTTTTCATAGTGAGGAAAAGAATTGTTACTACTACGGCAGATTCCATATTCTGTGCATACTCAAATATTGCATAAGTACAAAATTGAGTAGAAACAACTTAAGAATCTATGGGTATCAATCACGTACCAGACAAGGAGAAGTATAGGTACAACCACCAAAAACATCGATAAATCTAACCGAAACATATCAGTATTAATCAATCATATACGATCATGTTAGGAAAGACTTGTTACTACAATTTTTTCATTGTTACTACATGCAGTAAATGGACATATGTATAGAACATCTTGGGGTGGTATAGCAATGTGTTAGTACATGTATAAGTGTGTAGCTAGCAGCATTGTGAATGTATATGTTACTACTTGTGTGTGGGTATGTGTATATGTTACTACTAGTTTTACTACGTTTGGTCTAAATCCGTATATGTCTAGGAAGATTTTGGAGACATAATGTGCTGCTGCTGAAGACATAAATCAGTTGTTCTGCACTATAGGTTGCACGCATAACTGAGATTACTTATGTGATGTTACTACAAGATGGACAAGATATGTGTTACTACTATTGTTACTACATGTGGTTTAAATCCATAAATGTGTTGGCACATTTTGAAGAAATATTGTGTTGTTGATGCATACATAAACTAATGGCTATTACTACGTTTATTATAGACTGTTTAATACTAATATAATCTAATGTCTGTTACTACATGTTTTATTTGTTGTGACTATATTCTTTGTATGTGTTTCTACACATTGTTTTTTGCTAAAACTACACCTAAATTATTAGTTGTTACTACAATATATTTTCAGGGGTACAACATGTTTCACATGTATTACTACATATTCTTGGGTGTAACTGCATACATTTTCAGTGGTACAACATGTCCCCAAATGAAGTAACACGTATTTCAAAGTGGTTTCATGAACACACTTAGACGTAGTACTACCACGATGCAAACACCCTCAAACGTAGTCCAATGTAAACCCTAAACCTTAAAATCCTGAACCCTAAAGCCTAAACCTTAAACCCTAAACCCCAAACCCTGAACCTTGAACCCTAAACTTAAACCCCAAACCCTAAACCCTAAACCCTAAACCTTGAACCCTGAACCCTGAACCCTAAACCTGAACCCTAAACTTGAACCCTAAACCTGAACCCTAAACCCTAAACCTGAACCTTAAACCCTAAACACTAAACCCTTAACCCTAGACCCTAAACATGAACCCTAAACCCTGAACCCTAAACCTGAACCCTAAACCTGAACCTTAAACCCTGAACCCTAAACACTAAACCCTAAACCCTGAACCTTAAACCCTGAACCCTAAACCCTAAACCCTAAATCTAAATGTTAAACCATAAACATGAACCCTAAACCTGAATCCTAAAGCCGGAACCTTAAATGCTAGGTTTGGGTTCAAGTTTGGGGTTTAGGGTTTAGGGTTTAGGGTTCAGGTTTAGGGTTTAAGGTTTAGGGTTGGGGTTTAGTGTTTAGGGTTTAGGCTTAGGGTTTTGTGTTTAAGGTTTAATGTTCAGGGTTTAGGGTGTACATTATGTGTTACTATGTTTGAGTGTGTTTGCATAATGGTGTTACTATGTCTGATGGTGTTCACGGAACCAGCATGAAATACGTATTATTTTATATGTGGACTCAGTATAGGAATGTGGTTCTATGTCTCAGTGTTGTAAAACGATTAAGGATGTATTCATTCGGCAATACTAAATGTAAATAGCTAGAAATACGTACTAACAAATTTGGACAAAAGAACTACACATGTGTAGTGATTTTACTACAAGAAGGACATGTTATGTCTTACTACTATTGTTACTACATTTGGTCTAAATCCGTATAGGTCTTGGAACATTTTGGAGACGTAATGTGCTACTACATGTTGAGAATAAGGTTCTTACTGCAAGTGTTACTACATGTTATACAGTGATTAGTCCCTGATTTAGAATAAGGTTGTTACTGCAAGTATTACTACATGTTATACAATTTATAACATCAAAATCAAAATCGTTTCCAACCAAACGCCTGGGTACCATTGTGTGTTACAACATCACAATGTATATGATGTTACTACGTTCACTGTGTATTGTTTAAGTGCACTCAGTAAATGAATGTGGTTTTATGTCTCAGTGTTGTAAAACGATTAAAGATGTCTTCATTAGGCAATACTAAATGTAAAAATGGCTTCAAATGTTAATTGTGTATTGGACAAATGCAATACTAAATGTAAATGGCCGCTCCCCAGAGAATGATCTTAACTTAACTGGCATTAATTGCCAACGTATTGGATGTTCACGGAACCAAAGTATTGGATGCATATAATGTTGATTATTCGTATATAATGTTGATTAATCGTATTGGTACTATGTTTTTTTCATCGATGGTGTAACTTTATTTCACGATTGTTTCACTGCATTCAACATATTTCTTGTGCCAATATGTTACTACGTGTTAACGTAAAGGCATAACGTCGTACTTGTATTTTGAATCGAATTTGGTGTATGCCTATAGTTTTTTAGTGAGTTTCTGAAACTTTTAGAATAGATGTATGACTAAATTTTGTAGAATAGATATAGTTGAATGTGCTGTCATACAATTTAGTTTGTTTGGCTTTTTTCAAAAATTATGAGTATGATGTGTTACTACATTACTTTGTAAGGGCAAGGTGGTGTTGATATGGTGTAGCATAATGTTTGTAATAAAAAATATTGTGATGCATCTGCTCTGGACAATAAAGAATTCGATGGCTTGTGATGTTGTTGTCACTACATTTGTGGACTTTCGGGTAGTGACTACATCTTTTGAAGTTACTACCCGACGCAAAAGACATAAGAATGGGTAATGAATACCGAGAAACAAAACGTAATTATAAAATACATTACCGAAGCAGTTCATAAAATGTAGTAAAACACAATCTAGGGAAAAAAACATGAACCAGTACATTGTCATACAAAAAAGTAGGCAAGTATTATTAGCACTAAAATTTGAAAACCGAATTCAAAATTTTGTTTAACGTGACATCATGAAGATATGAACTATTTGTATGTCCCTACATCTACAGTGGTACCGAACATGTTCTGCAATTATGATTCCCTTCATTTCCGTAACGACCACAAATGATATGACGTTTAAACTGCCCCATCAATTTGAATCGCTTCTTGCGTGGCCAACATGGCTGCCTCTTTGGAATTGGAGGCAACACTTCCATACCATCCAAGACATGCACATAACAATCAACATCGTTCCCAAGTAGACACCTAAAAAAAGAATACCTACATCATGTTTTACAATCTATAAATTGCATGGACTATGGAGCAAAACCTGAAATAACTTGATAAAAAAGGGGTCCATTTCCCTTACATATTTTGTTGTGTAAACGGACGCATCTTTGCCAAAAAAAAGTGCAAAAATCATTTTCTTGCACCCCACTTATATGATTATACAACAACAAAAAAATAAAGAAAGAATTAGCACAGTGTAGATAAAAAGAAAATCAAACCGACGCGACACACACCTTTTAAGATTAGGCAATGTAGTAATCTCATTATGCACACACCATATGACGTAGCAACACATACCGACTTCAAAAATCATGAGAGACAATACAATAGCCCCACGATGGACAGACACTAAGACATAGTACCACATTATGTAGTAACACATAATGTAGTGCCAAAGGTTGCTTTTCCGCACTTCAAGTAATTGATCTAAGCATAATTTTGGTTTTTCCTGCATTTTGAAATCTCCAGAACAAAAATACATGATACAATTGTCTAAGTTAATACTTCACCATGTACATAATCCACATGTTGATTTGTTGAAGAACAATTCATGAAGTATGCAATTCCAAATTACAGTTTCAAAATGATATAACAATTCAATATTAGAAAACGGTTACAACCAAAAACTACAACAAATCACACCGTTTGAATTACACTTGATCCAAACAACGAAATCCATGAAAGCCATAAATGATCATACATACATATAGGATTGATACCCAGGAAAAAAAAGGACATAGCTGAATACCTTCAATCAACGGAATAGGCAGATCACGATTTCATAAAATTGTCCTTAAACCCGAAAAAATCGCTAACAAATCTGATTGAAATGCAGAAGCACAAGTATAGTTCTTAGTATTCTATGAAAGCCAAGATCATATTGGAATATTGTTCTCAAATTGTCGTTCAGAAACGAAAAGAGGCAAATAAAAGCGTGAGATTGATTGTTTCCATTTGGCAGAGATGATTTCCATTTGATTGAATTGATTTTTTTTTGTCTGGAAAATCTACCGCAAATCGGCCAAAAAATCGGCACCAGTATCTTAAATAATGGTTTCAACAACAATTATTAGCAATTAATAATTCAGCAATTGATAATTTAAGATGAAAAGCAATAAAATATTAATAAAAGGGTATTATAGGGTATTTATTACTTTTTTTGTCTTTACACCCACCATCTTTTAACCTTGTCCTATATGTCCAAATTAGATTCAAAATGGTCCTTTATAACCTTTTCCTAAAAATAAAAGATCTCTCTTACCAAATATATATATATATATATATATATATATATATATATATATATATATATATATATATATATATATAGTAATATTTGAAGCAATTAAGCTGCTTAATTAACCCGTATTTTCCAATTGACCCGACCCAAACCCGGATATTTAATTAAAACAACATGTTTAAAAAATTAAAATAAAAAAAACATTCAGTCCCACGTTCACACTCTACTAACCACGTTCCATTCATTCAGAAATAACAAAAAAATAAAAAAAAAATCAAATTATTACAGTTTTCCACTTCATCATTTACTGAACAAAATAACAACCCACTATACCCACTCCACCGTTTAAAAAAACATATTAAAAAAAAATTCCCAGTCCCACGTTCTATTAAGCATGTTCCCATCATTCAGAATAACAAAACAAAACAAAAATATGACAATACAGTTTTCATCTGCCGGCTTTTACTCAACAAATTAACCACCCCACTATTCCCAATTTGTACAAACACTCCACGGTTGATCTAAACTCACATTAACCATTTCTAGAAACAAATCTACAACAACACTTTTCTATAAACAAATTAACAGGTTCACTTTTGGCATTCTACAGCAACACTTCTCTATAAACAAATTGACAGCTTCACTTTTGGCATTCTACAAATCTTCATACCACATGACAACAGTCCATCTTCAGGTAAGCAGTTCTTCTTGCAATGGCCATTGAGTTTGCCAATCTTTATATTCCCAAACGTGTATCAAGTACAGTTGGTAAGAAAAACTGTTGCAAAAATCAACACATAATCAATTTTTTGTTCTGGTGGCTTCTTCTTTATTTCAATTGTCCATTTGTTTGATCGGTTATCAAATACTCGAAAGTGTGTGCAATTGAATTTGGGGTGGAGGAGAGCGTGAAATAGGAAAACAGTTCAAAGATGTTCCTCAGAAGGAAAAGAAAACACTTGTATTCTAAAGAATTGGTGATAAATCAGAGACTATTTGCGGATCTGTTCTATAGCCAACACCACCAAAATTATTGTAGAAAATGCAACCATAACTATTCAATTCATATGAAATCAAACAAATTAATTAGAAATTTAAGATCTGGTTCAGCAAGCTTGAGAAAGAGGCTAAGATTTGAGATCTTGTTCTTCGGGTCTGCAATCAAGGTAGCATTCAAAACACAATTTGCATCAATTTTCATTTGTTCTTGTAAATCTATCTTCATTACCTCAAAATAAAGTGCAAAAAGAAATGATCCGGCTAGGGATTTGAAGAAAAACGGACCTTGTTGATGAAGAGTAAAATTAAGATACTCACCACGATCAATTTTTATGAACTTGCGGTTCACAACTAAGATACTCACCACGATCAATTTATTATGAACCTGCGGTTCACAAATTGACAAATTTGCTCTACAAAAACTTAAAGATGAGATCGAATTTGGTTTAGCCACTAAGAAGAATTAAGTTACTCTAGATGCATATTTTCAGAAAATATGAAGTGAAATGTGAAATTTCGAAATTATGTAAGTTTAATATATAAATTTCTAACAGCAATTATGCATTTATTATTTTATATTTTTATCAGGCTTTACTCTATTCAATTTCTTTTTATTACTTAATGCATTTAGCGAAATTATTACATTAGTACACATGCCCAAGTCGGGACCGGAAGAAATTATTATCTTAGTGAGGATATTACTTTATCGGATATTCATTTATCGAGAGTTTACTGTATATTGATTTTTTACCATTATGTGATGGGAAATATCTTCACCATGGAAATATATGTTTAATCCAGTGGAATTTTTGTAAGGACAATTATCCAAAAGGACACATATTAGACTTAATTAGGCAAATAGGACACACTTAAATATTATTTGATAATAAGGACATAAAATTAGCACTTAATATTTCAGAGCAATCAACTGCCAATTAACCCGTATTTTTCCAATTGACCCGACCCAAACCCGGATATTTAATTAAAACAACATGTTTAGTAAAATAAAATAAAAAACATTCAATCCCACGTTCACACTCTACTAACCACGTCCCATTCTTTTAGAAATAACAAAAAATAAAAAAAAATCAAATTATTACAGTTTTCAACTACGTCATTTACTGATCAAAATAACAACCCACTATACCCACTCCACCGTTTAAAACAACATATTAAAAAAAATTCCCAGTCCCACGTTCAGAGTCTATTAAGCTTGTTCCCTTCATTCAGAAATAACAAAACATAAAAAAAAAATCACAATACAGTTTTCATCTGCCGGATTTTACTCGACAAATTAACCACCCCACTATCCCCAATTTGTACAAACACTCCACGGTTGATCTAAACTCACATTAACCATTTCTAGAAACAAATCTACAGCAACACTTTTCTATAAACAAATTGACCACTTCACTTTTGGCATTCTACAACAACACTTCTCTATAAACAAATTGTGAGCTTCACTTTTGGCATTCTACAAATCTTCATACCACATGACAACAGTCCATCTTCGAGTAAGTGATTCTTCTTGCATTGGCCGTTGAGTTTCCCAGATCTTTATACTCCCAAATGTGTATCAAATCACAATTGGTAAGAAAAGCATTGCAAAAATCAACACATAATCAAATTTACATTCCGGTGGCTTCTTCTTTATTTCAATTGTGCATTTGTTTGATCGGTTATCAAATGCCCGAAAGTGCGGGCAACTGAATTTGGTGTGGAGGAGAATGTAAAAATGGAAAACAGTTCAAAGATGTTCCTCAGAAGGAAAATAACACTTGTATTCAAAAGAATTGGTGATAAATCAGAGACTATTTGCGGATCAATTCTCTAGCCAACACCACCAAAATTATTGTAGAAAACACACTCATAACTATTCAATTCATATGAAATCAAACACAAAAATTTGAAATTTAAGATCTGGTTCAGCAAGTTTGAGAAAGAGGCTAAGATTTGAGATCTGGTTCTTCGGGTCTGTAATCAAGGTAGCATTCAAAACACAATTTCCATCAATTTTCTTTTTTTCTTGTAAATCTATCTTCATGGCCTCAAAATAAATTGCCAAAAGAATGATCCGGCTATGGATTTGAAGAAAAACGGACCTGTTGATGAAGAATAAAATTAAGATACTCACCACGATCAATTTATTATGAACTTGCGGTTCACAACTAAGATACTCACCACGATCAATTTATTATGAACCCGCGGTTCACAAATTGACAAATATGCTCTACAAAAACTTAAAGATAGGATCGAATTTGGTTTGGCCACTAAGAAGAAACAAGTTACTCTAGATGCATATTTTCAGAAAATATGAAGTGAAATGTGAAATTTCGAAACTATGTAAGTTTAATATATAAATTTCTAACTGGAATTATGCATTTATTATTTTATATTTTTATTAGGCTTTACTCTTTTCAATTTCTTTTTATTACTATTCAATTTCTTTTTATTACTTAATGCATTTAGCGGAATTATTACTTTAGTACACATGCCCAAGTCGGGACCGGAAGAAATTATTATCTTAGTGAGGATATTACTTTATCGGATATTCATTTATCGATAGTTTACTGTATATTGATTTTTTACTATTATGTGATGGGAAATATCTTCACCATGGAAATATATGTTTAATCCAGTGGAATTTTTTTAAGGGCAATTATCCAAAATGACACATATTAGACTTAATTAGGCAAATAGGACACACTTAAATATTATTTGATTATAAGGACATAAAATTAGCACATAGACCCAACCACCCGTAATTAATTAAAAAAACCACTCCAAACCTGCAAATGACCCGATAAAAAAAATCTCTGAGATCTCCTTCCAATTTGAAAGCCCTAGATTCTCGCCCATAATCAAATGAACTATATCATCAGTTTGGATTCGTCTCAATTTCAAATTGATTACAACTTCTGTCTATTTCAAAGCACTTTTCCTCACCACCCTGAAATCTCGCCAAATGCATTTTCCCACATTTCTCACCACCACACGTTCAATCACTGTTCCACCCTATCAAAAAATTCAACCTACTTCGACTCTGTCTCAATCCCTCATCTCATCTTCTTTCACATAATGTTTGTTCCAACTCTCTTTCTAGAAATAACGCAAGCGGTGGATTAAGGTGGATACTATGTCTTCTATTTGGTTGCAAAGAGGGTGGACATCAGATCTAATGACCCGCCGATTAATGAGAATTCGGTAAAGTTCGTAACTTTTTTAATTTAGAGTTCACCTAACACTGAATTTGATAATATATATCTACTTTCATTATTATTATTTTCTGTTTGCTAATCTATGAAGGTGGCTTTTATGGCTTCTATGGGGAGGTTGGATGGATACTGTGGGCCTATTTTGGTTTGATTTCTATAATTTTTTTTTTGTCTTTAAAAGAAACTGATTCTTTCAATTTTTGTAATCCTTCATTGACGATGCTAGAAATCGTCTAAGAATTGATACGGGTCAATTTCCTTTCAGATAAAGATCTTAAACCCTAGAAATCCTAATTTGTGTAAAGTGGGACGTGTTTTGTTGTTTGTTCGGACTGAGCTCTCAAGTTATTTCTCGAGAGTTGCTTACGCATCGAATAGTTGAATTGGAATTAATTCATTCGTAGTTCCTTAGGATTTTTTATATAGGAAGCATTTCGCCCCTATTTCTTACTCTGCAACTATTATAATTTATTATTATTCCCTAAGGATATACACGCATTAATCCCTATAATTTAGGGATTATTATGGACATATTTAATGTCAAGATTGGAGTCTTTATGACTTAGGATTATTTCTTATTTATTTTTAGTTATCCCACACATGGAATAACAGACAGGGTCAGCTCTAAGTGTCCTGCGCTGAGCCCCCTAGGACACTATGGCCAAACTAGGTTGTTCCTCTTCGTCAGACCTTATCCGACCTGCGTTGGCTGGAGGAGGAACTTTTGCCGATCTCACACCTGTGGGAAGGGACTTGCCCTTAGGTACGTTTCTGGCCTCCTGACCCTTAATGCCATATACTTAGAGGGCTTGATCATTTACTGCTCGCCTTATGCAGGTGACATGTGGCGTAGTTCGGGTCGGCTATCGTCATAAGCCTCCCAGATCTGATCTCACTCTCAGTTGGTCGGATCTGCACTGTTTGGTGGTTCGGCCGGACTTATCCGATCTCGTGTTTTGAATTATCTAACTGCCAGTTGGTAGCCTATTTAATAGGCTATCGTTACTTTTGCAGGATACGAGGCGGTTTCTCTTCTTCCAATAACTGACGTCGTTACACGTCCGGAGTGGGTTATATCCTATTACTTCAAATCAGGCTTTCCCACTTCTATCCATCTGCTATTAAATCGAGGATTCTCAAGGCATTGCATTTTATGCAAGTAAGCATTTTTGGTCTTCTCTAATTTTCTGAGTTATTCTCTTTTTTTTCTCTTCAGCTTCGGTTTCTCCCAGTTAATTAGGGCAAGCACTGCATCTAGCAGTTCAATAGAGAGAGAATTTGAGTCCAATTCTAAGTCTGAAACCGAAATCATCCAACCTGAGGGTTCTATAGACATCCATGCACTGAGCACAGTTGCTGCTCGCAGTAGTTCTGAGCAGATCGTCGAAGATCTACAACCTACTAACCCAAATAGACACCGTTCTTCTTTTGGTTTTACCTCATTATACCAAAGCCTTAGAGCCCATAAGACTGCTAGGACAGCTATAGGTTGTTTCGGCGTTAGGTCCAAAATCACCCAGGATGATATCCTGGAAATCTATGACACATATCATATTGATATGGACCACTATGCTCCCCAACTGCCTGGGGGAGTGAATCTGTATGCTCATCAGCCCCCAGAGGGGTATTGTACTTTGTACAAGGAGCACTTTGCTTGTGGGTGAGGACCTATTCTCGCTTGACCTTCCCGATCGTTTCTAAGGCATTACCATCTGTGTTCCGCTCAGATCGCCCCTTACGGAGTTAGGGCGATCATTGGCTTTCACGATATATTATAGATTAATGGACATAGAGTTCATAGTAGACCTCGTTAGGACCTTTTACCAACATAAAAAGGTTAGAAACCACAACGGGTGGTACAACTTCCCTCACCGTACAGACCACCAGAGGGGCATCCCAATACTATCTAAGGGAAGACCTCTATTCACAAATGGAATAGCCATTTTTCTGCATCCTCCACGACGGACACCCCGAGGCTGCAAGGGCTGGTGGAACTACCTTTGACTCACTGCCCGTCGTGCCCCACTAGGGTTGATGAGGGTCTGCTGGAACTAAAAAATTGGGACACAAAACTACATGTTTTCCACTCCTAGATCTAATATTTTATATGTATAAATATAGATCACCAGGCGACTGATACCACTGTTAGTAATATCATCCGCAACGGAAGTGATTTAAGGATCTAGATCTATAAATTACACGTAATAAAATAACTAGATCTACATCTACAAGGGGGTTGTAGATCATACCTCTTGGATCTCAAAATCCAAGTAGAAGAACCGCAATAGGAAGAACAAAAGATGGTGTGAAGAGCACCACGATCTTCCGCACGTGTGATCCGAGCAACTCCCGGTGAAAGGAAATTCTCATCTCGAATCCTCCCGATATGCTACACGGAAAATCTCTAAGATTTTCCCTCTTACTCCCCTTGGCAGAATTTTTCCTTCTTCTCTCTAAGAGATAGAAGTCGAAATTTTGTGTGTTTTAAGCATGGGATAACTCTCTGTATATAGGAGAGTAATCCCTGTCCTCCAAGGATTTTATTT
Source organism: Gentiana macrophylla (assembly GCA_026214975.1). Classification (NCBI taxonomy): domain Eukaryota; kingdom Viridiplantae; phylum Streptophyta; class Magnoliopsida; order Gentianales; family Gentianaceae; genus Gentiana; species Gentiana macrophylla. The sequence goes on from JAOBSW010001114.1 coordinate 60,322, forward strand.
TGCAAATAAATAATTCCAATAAATAAAAAATAATCCCAGAATATTCTAGAACAAATCTAGAATAATCTTTATCTTTATTTTTTACCATAAAATATTTATCTAATAAATATTTTGTGCACATGTCTTATTAATCCACAAGAAAACAATTTCGTGTTCCCTAAGACACTAGTATGGCCGAAAATTCTCCTTCCCTCCCAGGGTTTGAGATTTCGGCCATGACACACTAATTGGGCCAAGTTTATGAAAAATGTCTTTTCACATATTTAATTATTTAGCCCAACTAATTTAATAGTCCACTAAACAAAAAATTCACATATCGTTTTAATTAAATTCTAATAAGAACTAAATTAATATTATTAGGATTCGACGTCCGACAATGATAATAAGCGTCCATTGATATAATCATTACATATTGATTAATCCTCCATAGACTGTTCATTCTAAATCGGAAAGTTACCGATAACCCTTTTTAGAACCTCTTATCCTTATTTACCATTAACCCCCTAGTGATCAATTAATTCATACAACTCACTGGTAGCTAATCAGTGTAATATGAACTCGTACGATTGATCAGTTTCTAGGATTAACAAATAAGGGAACCGTCTATCTATTTCCATAAATGGAAGGAATTGATTCCGTATCGTGATGACACGGACTACTCACTCAATCCAAAGACAATGCCAAGATGGGGTAATTCGGATAATGAGACTCGGTGTAATCCTTAACCGTCAAGTCAAACCTCATACTAATTCAAGCGCTTGATTGTGATCACCTCCGGATTAAGATATATCCATAAATATGATCATTGATTGATTCGATAAGACTTCTCGACACGGAATTATATCGTGAACTCTAATCAAATCGGTCCAAATTTCATATGATATATCTATCATATATAAATGCCCCACTAGGTTCTCTTAACCGAAAGTCCGGATAAGACAATCACACCTATTGTGTTCTGGGCGCATTAATAGCATGTTAAAGGAGAGACCCGATACTCTCGATTAACTTCACTATGGGCTAATAGTATTTTAAGTACATCTTCAATAACTCAATCCTCCAGTGTATATCACATACACTGAGTTAAGTGATTACATAAACGATATACTTTAGGGTTTTCTGTAGTGTAAATACTATTGTCATATCGGTGAATATGAGAATAATAAATATGAATAATAATATCATTTCATTTATTAAATAAAACAATGACAAAATTGTCTTTCGGGCATTACACCTAACATACTCTGCATACTTCAGTATCACACTCAATCACTACCGCATGATCGCCCTATGGCTTGGGGAAACCTCAATAGTGTGATAGCATGACAATTCATACCGTGATGCCATGTAGACTCCAGTCCTAAGGATAATTACACAACCGCCACATAGTATGATACTTAACAGTGTAAGTGCGTCAGTCTAACGTATGCATTCTCTAATACACGTCCATGTACAGTCCACGTGTCTCTACAGACAGAAGACATCTAATACGTGCTATTCTGTTTATACTAGTAATGCCCTGTTTAATAGTACATCAGCCTAGAGACATTTAAGTATCAAACTTATTAAAGTGATTAGAGATCTCATCAACCATAATCGCCTATCATGGTTTCTCTATCATAGTATAACACTAAGGACGTTATCATATAGCAATTCATAATTGGTTCTTTAAAAGAACAAGTATATGATTGTTGGTCCCAGAGAAGGGTGAAACTATAGTCATAGGAGGGGGTGAATGACTATAGTGGAGTTTCCAAAACTTTTCTTTTGTTTAAAAGCTCTTGGGCAGCGGATAAGTCCCTTATTACTATGTTGTTTTCAAATTAGTTTAGGCAATCATAGATATAAGTTATGATCTAGGCAATTTAAATAAATACTGTAAAGTAAATTGCAGAAAGTAAATTGACACAAGGCTTATAGTGGTTCAGGGTGGTGCAATCCCTTAATCCACTCTTCTCCTGTGATGATTGGAGGAATTCACTATTGTTTTCACAGATACAATAGTATGATTGTCCTTGGCTTCCCAAGCTTCACAATCTACAAGACTATCACTCCTTGACTGCAACATCTTGATGATCGGGCCTCTATCTTTGCTCTTGAGATCAAAATCCTTCAACGCCTATCACAGACTCAACTCCTTCTCGATTGCCTCCGATTGAGCTTGCTTCGCTTGATGAATGTGATCCACAACCTTGCTTGATCAATCTCAAGTCTTTGAATATGACTTTGTATCTCGATGTCCGAGTTGATCATTAGATGTATCCTTGTAAGTTCGAGAGAAGGCTTTTGAATTGTGAGTTTACGCTTGATTTTTTTTCTTTTAGATCGTTGTTTTATTTTTACACAATGCCTTCTATTTATAGCTTTGAATAACCTTGATTTTGAAATTCCGTCCGTTGGCTATATTAATGAGGGAATAATCCTTGATTTTATTCTTGATTCCCCCTTAATTGCATTCTCCCTGATTTTAGTGATCGGATTTTTTTCTTCAAACGTATAGTAGAAAATCCGTCCTTGATTGATCCTCTATTGATTGTGCATTTAATGCATGATCCTCTGAATCTTCAACATATATTAAATCTGATCTGGTAGGTATTACTTCATTGTTTTCTGAATGGTCGAGTGATCCTTCTGACTTAGCCGTTTTGGCTCTTCCTTTACCGTTTTGTCTTCACTCAGCCGAAAGGTAGTTTACTCAGCCGATTCACTGTTTTCTTCTTTGCTTCAGTTTAAGGAGAATCTTTGTACTTCACTGATCCTTGATTGGGGTGAGATCAGTGTACACCGTATTTGAATATTAAGTTTCATCACTTGAAATATGACATAGACTTATCCAGGGTCATCACAGACTTCCTTGGTTATAAGTCAGACCATAAAGTCTTCATTGTATCTCTACTGGTGCTTGCCTGGCTTCACTCTGCCGAATGTCTATTTTACTTTGCCATCCTACCAACTAGTACAATACTTGTCTAACTCAACTTATACAACATGTCAGACTCTAAGTAAAGACTTATACAGAGAATTCTAACTTATTTCAGGCTTGCTATAACAAACTAGTATGGCCATCATTAAAACATAATAAATGTTCCTAACAATTTCCCCCTTTTTGATGTGCCAAAACCCTCATAAGCCTGAACATAAGTAATCCAAATTTTTCATAACAGAACAAAAATTCAGCAATTTTATTCATCCATTCTAGGGCAACAAGTTCAAAAAATTTATTCAAAGGCTACAAACTACATTTTGCTTAATTCAGCTTTGTACCTCTTGAACTTTGTATTCTGAACCTCTTCAATGTCTTTCCAATCAATTTCTGGAAACTTCCACTTCCAGTATGCCATAGCTGTGTATTCAGATACACCCTGAAAAACTCTTTTGGCAAAGAGCCTATTGAAATCAGGTCTGGTCTCATTTGCCCTAGGTTCTCCAAAGTACTTCTCAAGTCTTTCCCTAGCCTCAGCTATGTGTGAATCTGCAAACTTGAGACTCTTGTAGAGACTCCACTGCTCATGTTTGTCCATTCTTCCCATAGGATTGAAGAATTTTGCCATATATTTGAATTCTTCTTGTTGTTCAGTTGGCAAGTCTTCTGGTCCTTTTGCAGACAGTGGTATGGCTGAGCTTGGTTTGTTGTTGCTTTGTTTGAGGAGTGCAAACTCTCTTTTGACTTCATTGTAGAGTTTAGCCATATCAGTTCTCATCCTTTCATCTTGATAGTTTAGCCAATCAGCCCATGCTTCATCTTGTGAGGAATGTGGATATAGTCCTTCCTGGACTCTGAAGAATTCTTTTACACGGTCTAGTACATCTGCTTCATATTCTGCTTTGCTTTGGTGACCAGTGTAAGTTTTGTGTTCCCAAGATATCCAAGTCGGCACTCGCTGCTGGCTTGGTGGTGTTTTCCGGTGCTAAGTCTATGTTGACTAGCTGATCCTCTTTGCTGACTAGATCCAGGCTTTTGCTGTCTGCCGGATCTGTCTCTATCATCATCTCTTCTTTGCATAGGAAGAGGAAATCCAGTGCAGGGTTCTTTTAGGGCCTTTTCTTTTTCTTCTCTGGCCTTCCATTGTTGTTCTTCTGCCTCATTCCTGATCCTTATTTCTCTGTCTCTTGCTCTCAGTTGTTCTTCAGTGAAGTTTGGGGGTCTAATAGTTGATCCTTCAGGCTTATCTTGAGTTTCCCCTTTTTTGGCAGCATCATCCCTTTGCTGGAGTAGGATGCTATTTGTGGCCTCTGTCGTTCCAATCAGAGAGTCAAGTTTGATTCAATAGATGTGAATCTGTTGTGATGATCATTCAATTTCTCATTCACACTATGAAATCTAGTGCCAAAAGCCACTGCCATTGATTCATTTTCTTGGGAAATATGCTGCCTGAGGCCTGCAAGATTGCTGGTTATATTGATGTTGAGTTGCCTCATCAGATTTCCTTGTTGTTGAACCACAATATTTTGTGCATCAATGTACTCTGCAATGGCCTGGAACTTGTGCTCAATGGAGGAGCTTTTGTCATTAAATGCTGAAGTCATGGATCTGAGATACATGGCTTGCTGCGGCTTGCTGCTCCAATTCTTCAGCCATCAAATCTTCCGCTTTCTCAAAAGTTTCATTTGTAATGCCAGTGGGCAGTTGAGAGAGTTTGTACCTTATGTCAGCTGGTTCTGGGTCTGTTTGCTGTCCCTTGTCTTGTTGCTGAGTAACATCTGCTCCAATGTCCAAATCTTCAAGAATTTGGGTAGATGTGTATGCGGGTGTGGCTTGAGCTGCTGTTCCCCCTATCTATGTGCCGGGGGTGCCTTGACTGGAGTGGCAGCAGCTGATCCAGTGTCCACAGTGTTTGTGTTGTCAGCTGGAACATTTACAGACAGTGGTTGAGTTGCTATCTTTGCTGGAGTTGTGGACTTGTTGGATGCTTGTGGTTTTAGAATTGTACGGAGAAGAGTGGTATCATCAATTGCATCTGGTGCAGGAGTATCCTCTTCTCTGTCTTTATCAAGATCATCATTATGATGATCATTGTCATCATGATCATCACCATCATCTTGATCATGATCATCTCCACCATCTTTTGAGTCATCATTCTGTCTCCCAGAGGTCTGGGGCAGTTTTGCCTTGGCTGCATCAACCAAGTCCCATAGAGGTGATTCATCAAGTACACCAACCAGAGTTGTGATTCCCAGAAAATCAAATAGCCATTCCTCTTCAGCAAGCATGTGGTCAGAGGCTTGAAGCTGTTGTCTGGAATCACCTTTCTTCCACTCAAGATATTCTGCAATTCGATCATCTATATCGTTTGCAGACAATTGTGCAACTTCTTCTGGAGATTCCTCATCATCTCCAGTGTCTTCCTCATTAGGATGTTGTTCATCCTCACTGTCATTCTCTTCTTCCTGTTGTTCTACTTCAGTTTCAGAATCCCCTTCTTCTTCGTCTTCATCAATTAATTTTCCAAAGTCTGTCTTGTCCAGATTTCGCTGAACCTTTTGCTTCTTTCTTTGACAGGTAGTGTGTTGTGTGGATTTCTTTCTCTTCCCTTCTCCTGCTTTCTTTTGTTGCCTGACATAGGTAAACATGACTTTGGATTCATGCAGTTTGTGGAGTTGTACAGCAGGGACTTTAAGACATTGCATAAGATAGTGTAACTGAATCCTATATGACTTTTTCACCCAGAATTGTCCTTTCTTCATCTTTCCTTCTTTGATTCCCTTCTTTGCCGCTTTTACTTCCCTTAGTATTTGCTCTTTGATTCTTAGAAAGAAGTATTTTGCCCAATTGAATTGTAGATTGTTGTAGATGATTCCCATTAGCCGCATTCTAATTTCTGTCATGGCATTATTTGCTCCCAACTTTCCTTCAATGGTTTTGCAAATTAGGGCACTAAACTCATTGAATGGTTTCTTCAATGCAGATCTAAGATAGTTGACTTTTGTAGCTCCTGGGTTTGCCGTTTTGGCAATTGTTGCCCAGAAATCGTCCAAGTTTTGTGATACCAATGTCACTTTTGCTTGACCTTTATTTCAAAGTTTGAGATGTTTTCGAATTACCTTTTCTGTAATCACCACGTCTTTGCCGTTGACAGATGCAACGATCTTGTCCTCTTCCCACTTGTCACCTTCTTCAGCAGGGAGCCCAGATACGTATTTTGCAGATTTCCAGAAGGAGATGAGATTTTCATAGCAAACCTCGGTTATTGGAGGGTTGAGAAAGGTTGATAATTTTAGGATTTCATAGCCTGCTGCCAATCGTTTGGCATCCTCGTCATTTCCGTACAGTTTCAAGTAGTGTTCTGCTTGAAAGAATGATCCAGTGGCAATCGATTTTTCATACCCAGCTTGGGTGTTTGAGGAAGATGAGGCCATTGTTGAAAATTAAAGGAAGTTTGAGGGTGAACTTGAAATTGCAGTAGAGAAAATCAAAAGTAGGGCTTGTAATTTGCAAGAGGGTGTAAAGATTTCCGAAAATCTCTCAGTAACCTTTATATAGGTTGATTTGGGTAGTGTGAACGTGGTTTGAATGTGGAAGGATTTTGTGACATAATGGCATGATTTTGTGTATGTAAATCGCGATATTCGAGCGTAATGGGGGAGTGGTTGAGGTAAGTAATGATAGAGCCCGGGAATCGAGTCGTTTATAATTCAAAAAATAATATAGTTACCTCCATGATCATAAGTTGATCTCCATGTGTGTAATTTTCCACAGAATAATTCTCCATAATTTCCTTATTCTCCACGTGTAAAAATTGATTTTGTTCACACTTTAATTTGTCCAAGTATTTAATTCGGTGAAATGCCTTGGCTGGTCACTTAGCCGATATAGTGAATTCTTCACTGAGCTGCTCTATTTAACCGTTCCTAAAAATCAGTTAAGTTAACTTTCTTTGGATACGATTGCCTCTTACCGCTACATCCTCGTAACGGCAAAGGTTGAACCAATTGATGAAGTCACTTAGCCGATTACTTCAGTTAGCCGCTCTTTGGTACTTAGTCAATTTCAATCATTCTTAACTCAGTTCTCAACATGCTAAATCTTTCATAAGCCGAGTGGTTTAGTGAAGATGTCACCAATTGATCTTCGGTGGGTATGTATTTTAGGATGACATCTCCCTTTTCAACATGATCTCTGATAAAATGATGTCTTATATCAATGTGCTTTGTTCTTGAATGCAACACTGGATTTTCAGTAATAGATATTGCACTTGTGTTAGCTGTTGTCTGATCCAAAGTACTTGTGCACAACAACTACCTGCTACTATATATTCTGCTTCAGCTGTTGATGTAGATATGGAGTTTTGCTTTTTACTGAACCAAGAGACTAGTCTGGTGCCTAGCATTTGACATGTTCCAGAGGTGCTTTTTCTATCTATTTTGCATCCAGTATAGTCAGAGTCTGAATATGATATGAATTTAAATCCTCCATCTTTTGGATACCAAATTCCAACACTTATAGTGTTTTTCAAGTACTTGATTATCCTTTTGGCTGCTAGAAAATATGATTCTTTTGGTTGAGCTTGAAATCTTGCACATACTCCTACTGCAAATGCTATATCAGGTCTGGATCCAATGATTCCTTTATACATTTTCTGATCAACATCCTTTCCTATTTCATATTTTCCAAGAATGACTCTTGCACACATTGGTGTATCTGCTGTGCCACTTGTATCCATCCCATACTTGTGTATTAAATCTCTTGTGTACTTGGCTTGACTGATAAAGATACCATCCTTCATTTTCTTTACTTGAAGGCCAAAGAAATAATTTAATTCTCCCATCATGCTCATCTTAAATTTGCTCTTCATCAAGTTTGCAAATTTCTCACATAGTTTTTCATCCTCTGATCCAAAGATGATATCATCAACATAGATTTGTACTAACAATGTACTTGTTCCTTCCTCTAGTTTGAATAGAGTCTTGTCTATAGTTCCTTTGTTGAATCCATTCTTGATCGTAAATTGTGATAGTGTTTCATACTGTGCTCTTGGTGCCTGTTTGAGTGCATAAAGGGCCTTCTTGAGTTTGTATACTTTGTCTTCTTTTCCTTTGATTTGAAATCCGGAGGTTGTTCCACATATACTTCTTCTTCCAAAAGTCCATTTAGAAATGCACTCTTGACATCCATTTGATAGACTTTGAAATCTTTGTATGCAACAAAAGCTAGAAAGAGTCTGATTGCCTCCAATCTTTCTACTGGTGCAAATGTTTCATCATAATATATTCCTTCTGCTTGAGAATAGCCTTTTGCAACTAGTCTTGCTTTGTTTTTACTAACAGTTCCTTGCTCATCCATCTTGTTCTCGAATACCCATTTTGCTCCAATGATGTTGGTTATAATCGGTCTCATCAACAAGTTCCTGCATTTCATTTCTTTCAAATTCATTTAGTTCTTCTTGCATGGCTGTGATCCAATCTGCATCATGGATTGCATCATCTATGGTCTTGGGTTCCACTTGTGATAGAAAGCATGTTAGCATGTGCTCCAGTTGTCTTCTGGTTCTAACTCCTGTGTGAAAATCTCCGATGACTTGTTCTTCAGGATGATCTCTTAGCCAATTTAGATCAGGTTGAAGTTGTTCTTCACTTGGTGCTTCTATAGCTTCATTATGGGTATGAACTTCAAGTTCTGGTGCTTGATCTGTTGTGTCTATATGTGGCTCCTCTTGAATTTCAAAATGATGATTTAGGATAGAAACTGGTATGGTTGCACATGTATAGATTTCCCTTTGTGCTGCTTCCTTTTCTTGATCTTAAAGATCTTCATCATTTGTATTTGGTTCATCAAAAACTACATGTATTGATTCTTCAATCACCAATGTTATTTTGTTAAGTACTCTGAATGCTTTGCTGGTGTTTGAGTATCCCATGAAGATTACTTCATCAGCCTTTTCATCAAAGGTATGCAACTGGTTCCTGTTCAAGACAAAACATTTCGATCCAAACATATGAAAATATGAGATATTAGGTTTTCTACCATTCCATATTTCATATGGAGTCTTTCCATGATATTTTTTGATGATTGATCTGTTTTATGTATGGCATCTTTGTGTTTGCGACTTTCATTTAAAATCTCTTTGGCAAGCATGCTTCAGCAATCATTGTTCTAACTGCTACTTTGAGAGTTCTGTTTCTTCTTTCTGCTACACCATTTTGTTGTGGAGTTCTTGCTGTAGATAGTTGATGTAGCACTCCATTTTCTTCACAGTAGGTTTTGATAATTTCATTTAGAAATTCAATGCCTCTATCTGATCTAATCTTGATGATCTTCAGTTCTTTTTCATTTTGGAGTCTTCTCAGCAAATCTGGCAACTTTTTGAGTGTTTCTTTCTTCTTGTTCATGAAAATGGTCCAGGTGTATTTTGAAAAGTCATCCACCACTACTAGGGTGTATTTCTTACCACTTACACTTGCTGGTGTGACTAGTCCAAACAGGTCCATGTGTAACAGATGTAGAACTTGTAAGGATGCAGGTTCTTAGATCTAAATGAATTAGATCTATGCGCAGCGGATGGATCACGATTCATATATCACAATACATAATTAAAGGACTTAAACTACTACAAGGGGGTTAAGATCAAGTTACCAATAGTAGGAAGAGATGCCAAGATCTTCCGATGTGTTCTCCAAACGGCGGTTGGTGGACACCCTTCTTGATACACGAACCTCCTTGATATGCAACACCAAGAAAAACTCCAAGTTTTTCTTCCTCTAAAACCCTAGACAAGAGAAACAAATTTTTTCTCTCCTTTTTTAATGAGTGGTCGAATTATGCCTTGTAAATTTCCCTTGGAATAACTCTCCTTTTATAGGAGAGTACATCCTTGGCCTCCAAGTATTAATTAATTAAATAAATAATTAATTAAACAAAATAAAAAGATATTTTCCTTAATGACTAATTGTGACATGTATTTACCAATAGGAAATCAAATAACAAGTCATCCAACCAATCATATAACAAGAATATCTTTTATTTTCCATATCACCAAAAAATTAATTCTTGTGATAATTAAAGAGGATATAGGCGCCACACTTAGGGTTAATAAGCCACACAAAATGTCTTTTATGTGTATTATATTATTTAGCCCAACTAAATAATATCCATGCATATCAATTAATTAGCTTGACCAATTAATTATTTCTGAGGCCCAAATAACAAGATTACTAGTCCGAATTACAGAAGCCACATCGGGGACCATGGACCTATAACCAGTAGCTCCAATAATTAATTATTCGTCGAACAGAATAAGTACATTAATTATTAATTTCGGGATTACGCCACCATAAACCCGGCCCGAACTCTACCGATTATAGATGTATACTTATACTCAACCCATAGAGTGAATAAGCGTCCATTGATATAATCACTACATACGGATTAACCCTCCATAGATTGGGCCCATTCTCGAAAGGGAAGTCTCCGTGAACCCGACTCGAGAATATCTTATCCTTATTTACCATTAACCCACGATGATCAATTAGCACACATATCGACTAGTAGCTAATTAGTCAAATGTGAACTCCGGGATCGATCACTTTCTTAGGGCTAACAAATAAGGGGATGTCTCTCTACTTCCCCGAGGAAGGAATGGATTCCATGTGCGTGAAAATCGAACTACTCACTCATCCGGAGATAGTGCCAATGAGAAGTGGCTTGGAACACATATTAAAGTGAACCGTAACTAACACATCAAACACTACCCGGGACAAGAAGCATCCGTGATCACCTCGGATTAAGGTTGATCCATATATGATCATCTAATGATTTAATAAGATTCCTCGATTACGGAATTATACCGAGAAATTGATTAAATCGGTCCAAATCTATATGAATGCCATCATATATAAATGCCCCACGTAGGTACCCTTTACCGGACAGTCCGGATAAGACTATCACACCCTAAGGTGTTTAGGCGCATTATTGGTGTTTTAATCAAGAGACCCTAAACTCGATTAAGTTCACCACGGACTAATGATTTAAGTATATCACCACTAACTCAATCCTCACGTGCATGCCATACAATCGAGTTAAGCGGTTACATACTGATATACTTAGGGTTTGCGGCAGTGTATTATTTACAAGCACAAAGCAAGTAATAAGGTGAGATAAATTCTGTCATCCATTAAAAACAATTACACAAATTGTCTTTCGGGCATTACACCTAACAATCTCCCACTTGCACGAAATGACAAGCAACGATTGTTTTTAGAGCACACCCTTTCTCATCTTATTCACAACACTCTCCCACTTGCTCTAAAAGTAGAGAGACATATCACTCAATGCCGTACCCTCCAAGCACTCGACTTGGTACACTGATTAGTTTGTCGACTCGAGACGATCTTTAGGATTGAAACGTTGCCGGTCCTTCCAATCAGGCGGTACTCTCTCTCAATATGCTTTTGACCTCTGGTGACCGAGAAGATCCTTCTAAGCTATCTCTTCACTGTTTTCACAATGAAGTGATATCGGCTTATCAGACCTGGAATTACTCCCAGACCAAAAAAAGGAAATTCTAAGCACTATGAGTAAACACTGAGCCCGAGATCAACGTAATGATCATCCTTAATCTGACTACAAGTCAGAATCAGTGTAGTCAACCATATTCAAGTTTGCACCCGAATATACAAGCACATTATTCATCGTTCTCTAACGATACTTGAGGACGTACTAAACCGCTATTTTATGCTCGAATCCGAGATTCGACTACTATTGACTTGTGACAACCTGACTTGCCGTTATCCAAGAGAGACTCTATCCCATTTCTCTTTATCCGAAGATTTAGAGAATCAATCACGAGAGTAGGGTAGGACTACTCTCGTTGAATGTTGTAATCACGTATATGCATGATCATCTTAACCAATAAGACGGATGGGATAGCCAATGACTCATTCTTGTGAATTTGACCGAATCGATTCTTAGAACATAGTCCAATTCTCTCATTCAGAGAATTTTGGCGTGTCCGGTTTCCGACTTCAGATAGCACACCCATGTTGTTTCCAACTGTTTTAGTGTTATCATTTATGAACACTAATACTACTACTACATTACCAATATTGATATCCAGTCTACGAAAAACTTATCAATATTTTGGTCAAGTCCACATATTTTAAAACATGTGACTTTTAAATGACCGAGAGGTTCTCTTAAATCCACAAAGGATATAAGCCATGGCAGGCCTCCTACCAAAGGTTCTTTCTGAATGAATTAAGATATCGTTAGTCTCGCAAAAAAGGTCTTAGGGAATCACCCCTATCTTCTGCTTTGTAACGAATCCGCTATTCATTCTCAGCTAAAACCCTTCTATTCTGAATGAATTCAGATTCCGTTGTTCGGCAAGAAAGTCTCAGGGAATCACCCCTATTTTCTGCTTTCTAACGAAATCTAGCAAGACTGAGTGGTGAGAGAGTTCAAGGTCTAGTTAACTCTCTACTTGTCAGTGAATCACCCCTATACCACTCAACTTTGCGCTGAAAGTTTAAACTTTCCTATTCATTCGTCTATTTTCTATGTAGATTCAATTGCTCCCACTGGGCCTGAGACACTCAGGTGGTTCTACAATAGACTGAACAAAACTGGAGTACAAAACTCCATTTACGAGTTAAAGGTGTCAAACCAACCTCTATGATCGTAATCCTATACACCCACTAAGAGCCATAGGTTATCAATCACCCCAAAAAGAGATCAGTAAAGTCCACAAAACTACAATGGGTCAATGGTAATACTCCCACTGCGTTTTGGGTGGATTGACATTCTGATCTAGTAGTATTTATCAGTGTAATCACCAACAACCGATGTTGGACGTGGTCTGATTAAATCAGATAGTAACTACCTTTGGGTAACCGTACTCAAGGTTTAAGGTTGTTACTTATAGATTCTATCCAGAAGGCTTGTGACAGTTCAACCGTCACTTTCTGATCTCAAGAATCTTATAATCAACCTTCACTCGTCTTATTAAGATATTTCACGAACACAATCACAATCGAACGTATGCAAAATCTCGATCCTACCTTCAAGCATTAAATGCTAAATGCCTACATTTACGGAAGTGGTGTGAACCGAATTCACTCCTTATCCATAAATTCACTAGCATCTTCTAGGTAGACTTCTCGGTTTACATAATAATGTTAACCGTTATTTTGCAACCAATTATCTTAATCGAGTTTAAATGTTGTATTGTAGCACATTAATAACTATATCAGGCAAGTCTATGGTTTCTTTTCGGTGAGAAACGTTCCCACTTTAGGAGGCGGTGAGCATCAGTCCCAAGACTATGCTATATCCTATTTATGAGCATGGAATACTCTATTCTCTCGCTAAAATCGAGAGAATCCTCCTCGTATTCTTTTGATAAACTAAATCGCGCTTTGAGTAGTCATCGGACAAAATGTCACCACTCAAAAACTCCCACTAGCTTGTGTCTCTCACTAGACCCGAAGGTCATGATGAACAAGCTATGTTGCTACCCCTTCAAATCTATTACCCTCTCCCGATTGAAAGGAAACTTAGTCATTGTTCCTTTGAGATAGTGTTCCAAGACGGGAGATAGAATCACCCTTAGCCGGTCACAGGTCTTATCTCTAGGATATATGCACTAATTAATAGATATTGAAGGTCGTTTATCTTAATACGGAAACCTTTTACCTTTAATAGTTTTAGGCGTGTTACACATACCTATTAAGCTTTTCTTAGTGGTTCTGTCTTTATCAAACAAAAGTCCGAGTCATAGATTCGTATTTACAAATGTCATCTTCACTTTGTTTAAGGCAAATCGTAGTATCGAGATGAAAGTGAATCCATTTGTTTCAACGAACCAGTAAACGTAAAAATAAATTTTCTCGTGATATTCAAGGATAGAATCCAAATTCATTTCCTTATATCACTCCACTATTCTAGTGAAATTATCGCCCGTTGTTACTTTATTAATGCACTTGCCTTTCATTGTTCTTCCAAAGAACTAAGCCATTGAGTCAAGTTACTCGGTTAAGAAAGTCGCTAAGGATTCATTGGTTAGTGATCCAAATCACTTTCCTTATCCTATACTTTCTGTAATTAATGTTTCGGTTTAGCCTCAAAACTTTAGTTAAGATGATTAACACTTATAGACATTCTTTCCCATTCTTAACTTTCCTTAAAAGGAAATAGTCTTGAACTAGCGATTCGTTTGAGTAGACACTACTCGTGAAGCGTGGGATGTCTAATGAAAGTGTTACCCAGTGGGACTGATTTTCTAATAAATTAGAAAAACATAATATAAAAGCTCCTACTAGTTTATCGGTTCCAAATACCGTCTAACTAGCTGACACTTTAATTTATGATTCTCCAATTTTTCTATCGAGAAAATTTCTCGTGTGTAGACACTACACAATTCACTAGAAGAATTTTATCGTCCCAATCATCTTTCAAACTAACTACGGTTGTCTCTCGTTTCGCACGAGTGACAAAGCAGTGATATGTCTATTTACGTCACTTAAGTTTTGAAGGCTTCAAGAGAAATATTTCTTCGAAAAATTAATCGCATGTGAGATTAATAAATACAACGTTCTAGTTACTTACCACTTTTTAACGGAAGTCATTACTAGTCAATTTTACTTTATGATCTAGCACCTTAGAGATATATATAACAGCTTGTAAATAAAATTGTGAGAAAATAAATCCAAATCATACACTACTAAAATTTTAGGAACATAAACTAAGTACTTATAGTCTATCCTACCGTTCCAAGGATTTAATCTAATGCCTCAAAGTCGCCTTAGGGTAGGTCAAAGAGGTTTTGATTAATATTGAAGATCGATTGAGAATCGAACATCTCATTTGTGATCGTCAATCACCTTTCCTTTTCAAACCAAGGTACTACCAAAAATACCCTTTATGAGTGTGACCTCTGCTCTCATTTTTAGGTAGACCCGAGTGTGCCGCTTTAGGGTCGGTCGGTGACCCGACGAGTACCCAAAATCCTATCCTTTCGGAGACCAAGCCTTGAATTTTGATAGCGGTGAAGGCCTTCCAGGAGGCCGGTCCCAGCCGCACGAGGCGTCACCATTCTCTCACGTTGCTTGTGTCAACGGTGAGAGGCCGTGGGGTCGGTGTCGCCTCTCCCGCTCCACTCAATATTTGAAAAAGTGGTGGGTTTCTCGATCACGTTTTTGGACTTGATGTTACATTAAGGAACAATAAATCATAGGCCCGAATGTTGTCGGTTATGTGGGCTAGCCCACCCGACCTATTCGTTAGAACATATGTGACCGCCGGACGGGTCAAGACTAGGGTGGCTCCGTTGAGCCGTAGTGGGCTCTTCGGATGGCTCGACCTTGCAAGACCCGATGCAAACGCCACACGTGGAGGGTGAAGTCGATCGAGTTGTAGCTCGCGTTGACCACCCAACCGTGGTTAAACCACTTCGAACCTGTTTGCCCGTGATTATCCAATCCTTAAACATCAAACTTTCACGTAGACACTACGGAACAAAAACGTAATCTCGTCTAGGTAAGGTGGAATTCACCGAGAATCCAACACCTTAACCACGAGGTTTCGGGATTTACTCTTATGCTTTCGCAGAGTGGGATTCACCGAGAATCCATCACCCAACCTCGACGATTGAAAAAACCCGTGTTCTCGGGTTTTACCCTAATTAGTTTCTAATTAATATCAAACAATTAATTAAAACTAATCGTGTGTTTTATACATGCCTAACTAATTCCTCGAATTAATTTCTACATGTATGCATATGGAGTGGAATTCATGATATGATGCATGTCATGGCAATTTTCCGGTTCTACTCATACAATCTACACATGTATACTAGTGCGGAAAATAAACACCGAGATGGACCGTTGGCACCCATCAGAACTAATCTATTCGAAAATAAATTAAAACCCTAATCTGCAGCTGTTAGGAATCTTCGACGATCGGCATATCAAACGAACTTGGATCGGGATGAAACTTTCCAGATCTGATCTTCATTCTTCGGACTTAAAGATGGACGGTCGGATCGGAGCTTTGACTTGTCAATCTTCCTCAGTGAGCCGCCCAACTTGCTGCTGAAACAGACTCTCACAGCAGCGCATCATATACTTCCGAGATCGATCGGGATGAAGATAAATCGATCGTCCTGAAAATTTTATCTCACGTCCAAAACTCCATGATTATCGATCTGACCGGTCGGATTTTAATTTGAACGGTCCAATTGTTCCCAGAAAATCGAAGAAGTCACAGTTAGGGTTTCTGTGAATCCTGCGTTTTTCTGTTACAGCAGCCACTTCGCAGCAACGAACGGAAACCCAAACGGACTCTGATCGACACCAAAATTTGTGGGATTGTTCATCAACTTCCAATCTTGATTCTGACCGGAGGATCTTCCTTTTAACGGCTCAAACAACGGAAAAAACGAAAATACTAAACAGCTAATGTACAGATCTATTTTCTGGAAATTAAAATTGCAATAATACATAAATTACATATTTCCTATACTCATATGAACGAATTTTCATCGCTTATATGAGTTTACAATAGATCTAACGGGAAAACGGTGCCAACCCCAATCCATCTCTTCAACCATAGCAATTTAAAAATTATTAATGCATAATAATAAGTAAAATATCACCTACATGCAATTCCACTCTTTAAATCGTTTAATTACGATTATGACTACATAAATCGTGGAACACGGCTCTGCTACCACATGAAGGATGCAGGTTCTTAGATCTAAACGAATTAGATCTACACGCAGCGGATGGATCACGATTTATATGTCAAAACACATAATTAAAGGATTTAACAACTGCAAGGGGGTTAAGATCAAGTTACCAATAGTAGGAAGAGATGCCAAGATCTTCCGATGTGTTCTCCAAACGGCGTTGGTGGACACCCTTCTTGATACACGAACCTCCTTGATATGCAACACCAAGAAAAACTCCAAGTTTTTCTTCCTCTAAACCCTGCAACAAGAGAAACAAATTTTTCTCTCCTTTTTTAATGAGTGGTCGAATTATGCCTTGTAAATTTCCTTGGAATAACTCTCCTTTTATAGGAGAGTACATCCTTAACCTCCAAGTATTAATTAATTAAATAAATAATTAATTAAACAAAATAAAAGATATTTTCCTTAATGACTAATTGTGACATGTATTTACCAATAGGAAATCAAATAACAAGTCATCCAACCAATCATATAACAAGAATATCTTTTATTTTCCATATCAAAAATTAATTCTTGTGATAATTAAAGAGGATATAGGCGCCACACTTAGGGTTAATAAGCCCACACAAAATGTCTTTTATGTGTATTATATTATTTAGCCCAACTAAATAATATCCATGCATATCAATTAATTAGCAACCCAATTAATTATTTTCGAGGCCCAAATAACAAGATTACTAGTCCAATTACGAAGCACATCGGGGACCATGGACTATAACCAAGTAGCTCAAATAATTAATTATTCGTCGAACATAATAAGTACATTAATTATTAATTCTCGGGATTACGCCACCATAAACCCAATCGAACTCTACCGATTATAGATGTATACTTATACTCAACCCATAGAGTGAATAAGCGTCCATTGATATAATCACTACATACGGATTAACCCTCCATAGATCATCCATTACAAGCGGGAAGTCTCCGTGAACCCGACTCGAATATCTTATCCTTATTTACCATTAACCCCTCGATGATCAATTAGCACACATATCGACTAGTAGCTAATTAGTCAAATGTGAACTCCCCGGATCGATCACTTTCTTAGGGCTAACAAATAAGGGGATCTGTCTCTACTTTCCGTGAGGAAGGAATGGATTCCATGTCTGTGAAAATCGAACTACT
>JAOBSW010000892.1:0-136150 GCA_026214975.1 Gentiana macrophylla
AAAATTAAAATATCATAACGAGCAGTAGTTTTATTTATACATGTGGCCAGGCATCTGGCTTGAGCAAGTTATCATCACGAAAAGAAAACTATTTGACCGAATTTCATGGAAATTATTATGTGGTTTCTCACACGAGTGTGGAAACAGCTATAACTATCTTCGTTCTTAATATTTAAATTGTATCAGATTACTGATCGTTTTATTAATCAACCCGTTCCCAAATTTTCTTACCACGCAATAATTTCCCGAATTTCGTAGGTGTCTTCCACTTGAGAACGGCGCTCACGCAAAGATGAAGGGTATGCTGACGTGTTCAAAGCACCTTGATTCAGTTACATCTGTCTACAGTAACAATATATTAATGTCTTTTGAAATTATTTTTGTACTGTCGTTATGTATACGCATCTACCTCCGTCCGAAAAAGTATTTATATTTAAAATAAATTTGTCTTTATAAAAAATGTTCGTTTAGAAGCCGTAACATCATTTAATCTATATTTTTAAAACGTCATACAAGCGCAACATTTATTATTGTATATTCACCCAGTATTCCAAAAAAACATTAATTATAAGATAGTGATGTATATGTCATTCTTATTAAAAAAACAGCAATACATTAATTGAATTTATTAATCTACGTAAATAGTAAAATATGGGACATTTTTATGAGGCGGAGGTAATACATACTTATTTCTCAGGTTTAAATAAATTTGATGATATTTAAAAAAAAAATACTAACCTTTTGGCATTAAGGGTGGCTATATATGGGAAAACCCAGTAAAAAATGGAGTAATGAATAGATGGGTGAGAGCTGACGCGTTTACGCTAAAAATAGCGATGTGCTGAATTACAAGTTACAGCTGTTTTTACTTTTACGTGTTTGTTGGAAACCAGAGACAGAGTGAAATGATACCACAAAATAAAAGAAAAACAATTAATGATTTAAAAGGTGAGAGATGATACAGATTAAAAAATAAAAGTAATGTTTGTAGCATGACAAAAAAGATGTACAATAAATAAGCATGTAACAAACTTTGAAATTATTGATTTCTTTTGAATTTTCATATAATTCGATAAATCTCACATCACCAATCAATTGCTTCAAAATAAATTGTGTATAATATTGTCAGTTTATTTTATTGTGATATTATCATTATTCAATAAATAAATTGAAGAATGAGTGATTCAACATAAATTCATCATACGTTGTATTGTGATGCCCATGTTTCGTTTACGAATTTTTATCCAGGAAAATAACGTCTGGCGTACATATAATTAAAATTTAATACGATTATATCCTACAGTTACGTAATGAAGAAACATTGTAGAAGCAGACAGAAGACAAAACGATTACTTTCAAGTGAAATTAAAACAACAAATAAACGATCAAAAATCAACACATGTCTTGCTTGTATTACAACTATTAAATAAATGTATATTTGTATTTATTATATTTATAGTAGAAAATATATATTTGTATTTATAGTAGAAAGATTCTATAATTTATTTTATGTACTATATATATATATATTGTATGTATCATTCCTTTGAAGTGTGAATAAACAATAATATTTCTCTATACCATCTATTACATAGTATCGTATCAGCCAATATCTTCTTCGCATGTAAAGCCCTAATTTTTTCAAACCGCCTTTTTCTTTTCCAGCCTTTCTTTTACGATTACTCGCTTTTCTTCCGCTTTACCCTGGCCAATTCTAATAAAGCCCTTCTCTCATCGGGTTCAACTCCGTCTCCAAACCATAGTTCGTCTTGATTCAACCAACTATTCATTGTGGAAGCTTCAGTTGAATCTCTACGAAGGTAATGGTCTCATTAGGTATGTTATCGGTACCACCCGGCCCGTACGCAATTATTTCGGCGAAGGCATGGCTGCCAAGCCTAATCCGCCTATGACACCTGAGAAGACAAGATTGTCTAATCTTCAATTTGCTCATCAGTTCCATCAATCCGGTATCGCTTACCATCTCGTACCAAGCCGCTCGTGAAGCTTGGGAAAGTCTGTACAATCAATTTGCTAAGCCTAGTCGGGTCGTATGCGAGCAATTAAGCAATCTCTTAAGGACATGGCCGGAGGTAATCAATCGATTGTGCGATTTTGTTTATGCTATTAAAGCTAAAGGCGATGAATTGGCCCTCCTTGATGTTGCTTATTCAAGCCCGACGATTTAGTGGATTTGATTTCGGACATAATGGGACTCGAATATAGTGGTGTCGTGCCATTCGCGGTGCGTCTTGAACCCATTGAACTTGAGAATTAATTGAAAAATTGTTGAATTTCGGTGTTCACCACACGTATCCTCCTCCCCGCCCTTAGCACTGGGCGCTCGGTTTTTGCTGCCACTGCTGCCCGCCCCTTTTCTGGCCCTCCGTCCTACTCATCGTTGTCTCAGCAGCCTTGGCGTCACCCACAACCTCCCTCCCCCACATCGTATCCTCCAAATCCTTTCTCTCGGCCCGCATCCTCTCCAAACCAACGACCCCCAGGCCCCATTGTCCCTCCCCGGCCGGATATCTATGGTCATCCTCGCTGTCCATGGCATGGTCGGTGTCAGCTGTGTTCCAATTATGGTCATTCTCGCTAAATTTTGTCCTACTTCCCGAGCACCTACAAATGCCCTACCGCACCACGCCAACCTCGCCCCCAAGCCCATGCCTTTACACCGGCTCTTAAACCGCTCCACCATCGTCTCCTTGGTTGTTAGACAGTGGCTCATCTCATCACGTCACCACCGATCTTCACAATCTCTCACTTCACTCTCACCTTACTTGAAATTTGGATAATTTGCTAATTGGTGATGGCTCCCCTCTTCCGGTCACTCATAATGGGTTCTACTCTTTACCTTACTCGCTTCTAATTCCTCGCAGATAAATGATGTTTTGTGTGTTCCTACTATTTCTCGTAATTTATTGTCCATTTCAAAATTATGTCGAATAATTGTGTATCTGTTGAATTCTTACTCCATCGAATTTCTTGTGAAGGATCTTCAGACTCGTCAAATCCTTCTCCGTGGACGATTAAGGATGGTTTATATGAGTGGCCTACTCAATCATTTCTTGTGTTCTCTACCAATAAAGCCCCATGATGTCCGGCATCATCGCTAGTGGCATCCGGTCGATCCTGTTTGCTCTCTACACTTAATAATTTTTCATTACCGTATTCATCTACTTCTCGGTTGTATTGTTCAACGTGTTTGCAAAGATAAAAGTCATAAACTACCTTTTGGCCACTCTAGTTTACGTACTACCTGGCCCCTTGAATTTTTATTTTCGATGTCGGACATCGCCAATTGTGTCATTTGATGGATCTAAATATTATCTTATTTTTGTCACCATTTTACTTGTTATATTTGGTTTTATCCATTAGCTCGCAAATATGATGTTGCCGTGACTTTCATTCGCTTTTGCCTACTTGTTGAATTTTTTTAATTCCACGATTAATGCTATTTATTCCGACAATGGTGGTGAATTCATCACTTCTTGCGATTATTTTGCCGAAACGGTATTAGTTTTTTACTACTCCGCCTCATACACCGGAACACAATGGTCTTTCCGAACGACATTTGCATATAGTCGAAACCGGCTTTCCCTACTTTCTCATGCTTCCTTATCCTCACCTTTTGGCCTTATGCCATTTGCTGCCATTGTCTATTTAATTAATCGTATGCCCACACGTGTTCTCAATATGCAATCACCCTATCAAAAATTATTCAACACTGTGCACCTACCTACTCTTCTCTCCGTGTCTTTGGATGCCTTTGCTACCCTTGGCTCCGACCAGATACTCATCACAAGCTGGAACCCCGTTCAAAACCTTGCGTCATTCTAGGATACTCTTTACTCAACATGCGTATTTTTGCTATGATTTATCTCAATCCCGCTTATATGTTTCTCGCCATGTCAAGTTCATTGAAATTGTTTTTCCGCTGATCTCTACCTAGCCCAAAGAACTCCTCGCTCCCCGCCTCGGCTTGGGTTCCTTATCCGCCTCTCATTGATGACCCCTCCTCGACCACTCTTCCTTTGCCAACCCATCCTCTTGTTTCTACTCCTTCACCCCCCTCATCGCCGTCCCGCCATCCCCTCTCCTTCCACCACCTCCTCCTATTCTTCCTCCTCCTCTTCGCCCTCCTATCCCTCCCCGCAACCTTCACTCCGCCCCCGCCCCACCTCGTGCCACTCACCCTATGCGTGCACTCGAGCCTGGATCATATTCATAAGCCATACGTAAACTCGAATCTTTCCACTGCCTTGCTTCCTCGGAACCCACCGATATTACTCCAAGCCCTCAAACATCCCGAGTGGCGGGCAGCCATGTAGGAAGAGTATGATGCTTTAGTGCGCAATGACACTTGGGACCTCGTGCCTACCGATTCCTCGATAATGTCATTGGCTCTAAATGGGTTTTTCGCATCAAATATCATCCCGATGGCTCCGTTGACCGTTATAAGGCTCGCGATTAGCCAAGGGCTTTACTCGGCCTCGGTGTTGATTATTATTAAACGCTTAGTCCTGGTTGTCAAACCCACTACGATCCGCATTGTTTTATCATTAGCCTCGCCGCAGGGGTGGTGTTTACGGCAACTTGATGTTAATAATGCTTTCCTTCGTGGTACCTTCATAAGAACGTTTATTTGGCCCAACCACCTGGTTTTGTTGATTCTAACCGCCACGATTATGTTTGTCGCTGCGTAAAGGCCATTTATGGTCTCAAACAGCTCTCGGGCATGGTATGAGGAGCTTCGTGGTTTTCTTACCTTTATGGTCTTTCGTCATTCTTATGCCGACACTTCCATGTTTATCTATTCTCGTGGTTACGCCGTTATGTACTTGTTAGTATATGTCGATGATATTATCATAACAGTAAATCATGAGTCCGCTTCTGAGGATTTTATTCGTTCTTCTGTGTACTCGCCGCTTATACCGAAAGTTTTGGGCCTCTTTCTTACTTTCTTGGGGTTGAAGTTATTCCTAATGCCGATGGTTGCTTATTATCTACAGCACACTTATGCCCTTGAACTACTTACTAAACTAAAGTTAGAAGATGCCAACTGTTGCCACACCACTACCTTCCGATATTACTTCACTTACTCATATAAGTGGTATTCTCTTGGATGATCCGCTCCAAGATCGTGATGGCGCTGTTGGCGGTTGGCGCTTTCAAGATTTGACATTTACCCGTCGTGATATCTCCTTTGTTGTTAATCATCTTTCTCAAGACATGCACTCTCCGACGGATGTTCATTGGGAACATGTTATGCGTCTCTTAAGCTATCTCGCTGGTACTCCTCACTTTGGTATCCAACTTTATCGCCACCGCTTTCCATTTTGCATGCCTTTTTCGATGTGGATTGGGGAGGTAATCGTGATGACTGGTCCTCCACCAAAGCCTATATTGTTTACTTGGTCGCAATCTCGCGTGTCCTCGGAGCTCAAGAAACAGGATACCATTGCCCGATCATCTAATGAGGCCGAATATCGTTCTGTCTCTTCTACGGCGGCTGAACTTACTTGGGTCTCTTACTTACTGCGTGACCTTGGTGTTACATGTTCTCAGATGCCGGTTATTTATTGTGATAATTTGGGACTACTCATTTTCATTCAACTCGCTCTACACACCCATATGAAGCATGTTGCAATAGACTTCCATTATATTCGCCATCTCGCTCATTGGGTCAACTTTGTGTCACTCACATCCACTCTCAAGATCAACTTGTAGATTGTCTTACTTTAAATCTTTACCGCGGACGCCGCTTCTTCTTCAACGCCGCAAGTTGGACCTTCTACCCGGCCAACTTGAGGGGTGGTATTAGCCAAATGTATATTTGTATTTATTATATTTATAGTAGAAAATATATATTTGTATTTATAGTAGAAGATTCTAAAATTTATTGTATGTACCCATATATATATATCGTATGTATCATTCCTTTGAAGTGTGAATAAACAATAATATTTCTATACTGTTTCTATTAACAACATCTAAACACTTTACTATAACCATCAAATACAATTAATGCGTTATATCATCATAACCACAAAGTCACTCATTCATTTCTATCATTACAAAGGACAAGAGAATCTACACCCAAAATAAACGGAAGAAAAAGAGCAACAAACTTCATATGCGTCATCTCCTGGTCAATCTCATTGGCAACATGAAAAACCTACAAACATACCACATTCTCGAGGTGGGGACGGTAAAAAGATGGTTAAGTACATAGGTACTAGTAAGAGGTAGAAGAAACGGTTATAATATATATATATATATATATATATATATATATATATATATATATATATATATATATATATATATATATATATAACATTAATACTTTCTACAATCACTACCACATAGGTTGTAATTGAGATCACAATCACCATTTACTAGATCACATAATACATTCTAGCACAAGTAAGTTTGTTACATCAATATCAAAGGATACCACAGATAGTATTTCCATCATTGCGCCCAAAAGTCAATTTATGTAATTGTTTTTATAATTAATAAATGATGATTTATTCTCTTCTTATTATTTTCTTTGTGCTTATAAGAAATACACTACCGAAACCCCAAGTCGATTATCATATGTAGCCATATAACTTAGTGTGTGTCACACATGATGATTATGTTTATGGTGATACACTTGAACTATTAGTCCGTCGTGAAGTTAATCAAAGTATGTGGTCTATTGATTAAACCACCATTAATACGCCCATACCACTTTATGGTGTGACCGTCTTATCCGGACCGTCGACATTGGTTGTCTAAGTAAGGCGCTTGTATATGACGAGAGAGTCATATAGATTGGACCGATTTAATATGCGTTTCTCATATAATTCCGTGATTGAGAAATCTTATTAAATCACAAGATGATCATATATGGAGTAACCTTAATCCTAAAATGATTACAAACTCCTACTTGTTTCGAGGATAGGGTTTGATGTGTTCGTTAAAGATCGCTAAGAGGCGTGGTCCGAATCACGTTCATGTTGGCACTATTCTCGGAATGAGTGAGAAGTGTGTCTCACTGTGATATGGAATCCATTCCTTCCTCAAGGGAAGTAGAAAGACAATCCCTTATTTGTTAATCCTAGAAAGCGATCGATCCGCTGGAGTTCGTATTGGTTATGAACTAATTCATCACCTAGTGGATTAATGGTAAATAAGGATAAGATGTATTGAAAAAGGTTTACGGAAACAATCTCGCTTCATTACGGATAGTCATGGAGGGTTAGTCTGTATGTAATTATTATATCAATGGACACTTATCGACTGACTCGACGCTTTGAGAATAAGTTATATCTATAAACGATAGAGTTCGAGTTTGAATTTATGGTGACGTAATTCGAATTAATAAGTTGAGTAGAAATATTACATTCGATGAATATTTTATTCAATTTATTGTAGTTATGGATATAGGTCCAGTGGTCCCGGGTTGGCTTTTAAAAGCGCGAGTGTTTTCTCGTTTTATGGAACTCGAGAATAAATTAAATAGTTGGTATATTTAATGAATATGCAATATTATTTATTTGAAAATAATATGTAAAATAGAAAAGACATTTTCTATTAAAATGATTTAAAAGTGGCGCCTATAATATGGATAAGTTAGGAGAAGACATTTTTCTAGATTATCTCATATGTAATTAATTAATTATCTATTTGTTGGATAATTAATGAAAAAATTAAGAGATTGATTTTTTGGGAATTATCTCTTATTTTGTAGCAAAAATATCTTTTCATTTTGGGAATAGGTAATTATGGTGTGAAAATGATAACTCTCTTGGCTAGTTATTTTCCTATATAAAAAGAGTTTCTCCTAACACAATTTACACTACACATAATGGCGCCACCACTAAATAAAAGGAAGAAAAATTAGTTTCTTACCTTAGTTATTAAAAGAAGAAAACCTAGGTTTTTCTTGTGCATATTCGGAGGAGGTTCTACAGTGGTGAGGATCGACGCCCACCGGCCATCGCTAAGAGATACAATCCGGAAGACCGCATGGCTTCTCCTTGGTCAATTGCTTTCTCTCTCCGGTTGGGTAAATCTACTAACTTTCTTGTAGTTATTAATTAATCATGCAAATCGAATCGTGGTATTATCACATGTGTATTTATTTGTAGCTTCATCGTTTCATGATCAAGTGTCTCGATCGTCTTGTGAATCGGATATGAAGATCCAATTATGGATCGGATCCGGATTCGGTTTTATATATCCGCATGTGGTATCGGAGCCGATTTAAAGCGATTTTGCGATCTTGATTACATAATTAATTAATAAGGAGTGTAATTGAATAGAAATTTCATATTTTATAAATTGTATTTTATATATGCGTGGTTGAATGATTTGGTTGACGAGATGGATTCGGGTTGATACATTTACCGTTAGATCCATTGTAAACTCGTTTTTCGGTATTTGTCGCTTATTTAGGATGTCGATGTCATCATGACATCGCCATATGAAGGAAAAAAAAAAACCTGAAGCAGGCAGGTTCGAACCTGCGAACTACCACTTGGAGAAGTGCGGCTGGGGAGCAACTTTTACAAGATCTTGACGGGCTAATTAATATGAAGCGGAGTCTGGGTTCTTTTATAATAACTAGTAAACCCATAAGAGTGGGTTTAAGAGTTTTCTATTGAATAGATTAGATACGGGGGTACTAATGGTCCATCTCAGTGATTTACTTTTATGTATTTATTTTCATGTATGATAATTTATGTGAGAATATCATGCCATGACATGCATCATATTCATGAATTCCACTCCTAGCATATGCATACATGTAGATAATTAATCGTGATATTAATTAGGCATGTATGAGACGTAATTAATTTAGGTAATTAATTAAATTAATTAAAACGAACGGAATTTTATCAGTATTTAAATTCACATGATTTACTCGGTAAATTTAATTTTGGGATCTAAAAATCATTCGTGGATTTTAATTATGTAGTGACTACATAAAAGAATTTTAATAATTGAAAATTTGGAAAATCCGAAAAAGCTAGACACCAACTGAGCAAAATGTTCGAAAATTTGTTCGGGTGGTCAACAGGGCTTCGGCTCGACTTGACTTGTCCATCCAAGTGCGGGGTTTGCTATGAGGGTCCGGCAAGGTCAAGTTATCCGGCGAAATGAGGCTCAATGGGGCAACCTTAGCCCGATTTTCAACTCCAAAGACCGCACACGCAAGCGACGTTAGCGCCAAGCGGTCCGCAAGGTCAAGTTATCCGGCGAGTTTTGGCTCAATGGGGCAGCCTTAGCCCGATTCATCAAGCAATCAGATATGAACAAACGAAGAGGACGGATCAATGAGCCAATCCCGACCGAACTTGGTAAAAAGCTCACCAGGGTTTAATACCGATAAGTTGGTGATTGCTTTTCAAGATTTATTATTTTCAAATTTTGAGATAAAATTCTACGATCCAAAATTTATATCTTGACATAATTAGGACTATAAAATTCATTGGTGAATTTTTGTTGTGTCTACACAAGAGATTTTCTAAATATTCGAAAAATTGAAAAATCATGAATAAGGTGTCGCTAGTTAAACAGTATTTGGAACCGATAAACTAGTGGGAGCTTTCAATTTTGTGATTTATTGTTTTTGGAATTATTAGAAAAATTCATAAAGTCCTAATGTATTAGGGCTTTAAAATTCTTGGTGAATTTTAATTGGATAGTGTCTACACAAAGAATTTAAAAATCTGAGAAATTGGAAAATCGTGAATAAGTGACACTAGTTAGACGGTATTTGGAACCGGATGAACTAGTGGGATGATTAACTTAAATATTCATGATTTATTGTTTTTGGATTATGAAGAAATTCGAAAATCCTAATGAGACTACCTAATTTTTAAAATAACGAGTGGGAGCGGGAAGGTGAAACCGACCCCATGGCCTGTAATGTTGACACAAGTAAGTGAGAGAATGGTGACGCTCGTGTCGCTTTGATTTCGGCCTCTAAGGATGGCCTTCACCGCTATCAAAATGAATGGCTTGGTCTACTAAAGGATAGGATTTTGGGTACTGTCGGGTCACCGACCGACCCTAAGGCGCATACTGGGCGTACTTTGATATCTCAAAAACAGAGGGTCACACTCACAAGGATATTTTTGGAAATATCTTGGCTTGAAAAAGGAAGGTAATCAACAATTAAATGGAGATGTCCAATTCTCGGTTGATTGTTGAAAGAGATTGTCTCAATTTAATCGTCACCTCTTTGACCTACCCTAAGGCGCACCTTTGTAGGTGTGATATTAAATCCTTGGAATCCTAGGATAAACCGCATGCATGTCATCACGTTTATAATTCCTAAAATTTCTTAAATGTTGTGGTGTATGATTTGATTTATAATTCTGTCATAATTTATTTTTGCAACTACATATTATCTCATGGTATCTAAACTGCTAAACATGATAAATTGACTGATAATGACATCGTAAAAGTGGAAAAATAACAAGAACGTTGAACTCAATAATCGAGAATGTAAATTAATTCTTCGGAAGAGGATGACCCTCTTGAGCCTACAAACTTAAGTGACATTGATGTCACTGCTATCACTTGTGTTGAACGAGAGACAAAACAAAATTAGTTCAAAGATGACGAGAATGATTTGGTATCAATCTCATTAAGCATCCCATAGTTTATGAGTAGTGCCTACTCAAATGAACTGCTAGTTCACGGCCATTTCCTTTAAAGAAAGCCAAGAATGGGAAGGAAAATGTCAATAAGTATAAGTCATCTAAACTAAATAAGTTAAAGGCTAAACCAAAATATTAATAAAAGAAAGTATAGAATAAGGAAAGTGATTTCGGATCACTAACCTATGAATCCTTAGTGACTTTCTTAACCGAGTAATTTGACTTGAAAGCTAAAGTTCTTTTGTAAGAACAAGGTAGCTGTGCATTCATGATGAAGAGTAGACAACGGGCAGTTATTTCAGCTAAGATAGTGAGAGTGATATAAGGAAACAAATTTTGGATTTTATTCCTTGAATATCACATAAATTTAATTTCTATTTTCGGATTCGTTGGAACAAATTGATTCGCTTTCACATCGATAATATAGTTACCTTAAAGAAAGTGAATATGACATTTGTATACGATTCTGATACTCGGACTTTTGTCTAAAAAGTCAAAACCACTAAGTAATGCTGAAAAGGTGTATGTAACACATCATAAACTATTAAGACAAATGGTTTCCGTATTTAGATAAACGATTTTTCAACATCTATTTATTAGTGCATAGATCCTAGAGATAAGATCTGAAGACCGGCTAAGAGTGATTCCTATCTCCCAGTCTAAGAATAGTATCTCAAAGGAAAGATGACTAAGTAACCTTTCAATTAGGAAAATGTAATAGATCTGAAGAAGTATCATAGCTTGTTCATATTGACCTTCGGGGTCTTATGAAGATACGAGCTAGTGGGAGCTTTTGAGTAGTGGACAATTTGTCTGATAGCTACTCGAAACACCGATTAGTTTATCTAAATATTTGGAGAAATCTCTGATATTACCAGAGAAACGAGTATTCCATGCTCAGATATAGGCTATAGCATAGTTTTGGCACTGATGCCTGGCCTACCTCCGGGTGAAACAATTTCACTGAAAGGATAAACCATGTATTGTCTTAAATAGTTATTGATATGCTACATTACACTGCCTAACTCAATGAAGATATTAGTTGCCAAATAACGGTTTACATTATTATGTAATACCGAGAAGTATACCTAAAAGATGCTTATGAATTTATGGATAAGGAGTGAACTACGTTTACTCCACTTTCGTAAATAAAGGCATTTAGCACTTAGTGCTTGAAGGTAGGACTGAAGATTTTGCATACACGTTCAGATGGTAACTGTTCGTGAAATATCTTAATGCAATGAGTAAATGCTGGTTATAAGATTCTTAAGATTGGATAGTGATGGTTACACTGTTACATCCTTTCTAAAAGAATGTTCAGATAACAACCTTGGCTCTTGAAGTAAAGATACTCAAGGAGCTACTATCTAATTTAATCAGACCACATCCCACATTGGTTGTTGGGGGTTACACTGATAAATACTATTAAACCAGATCAGAATATCAATTCACCATAAAGTAGTAGGAGTATGGTTTAACCATTGACCCGCTGTGATTATGTAGACTTTACACCCTACTGGGGTGATTGATAACCTATGGTCCTCTGGAAGGACTGTATAGGATTCTGATAAATAGAGGTTGGTTTAAAGCCATAAACCTGTAAATGGAGTTTTGGTACACCAGTTCTGTTCACATTCTTGTAGAACCACCTGAGTGTCTCAGGCCCAGTGGGAGAAATCGGATCTACATGAAAAGAGTCGAATGAATTAGAAAGTTTAACTTTCAAAGCAAAGCCAAGTGGTCTAGGGGTAATTCCCTGAGACAAAGAGAGTTAACCAGGGGTGATGCCCTAAAACTCTCTCACCATTCTGCCTTGCTAGACTCCCTGGAAAGCAGAAAGACTAACATGGGTGATGCCCTGAAACTTTCTTGTCGTACAAAGGAGCTTGAATTGAATCGGTAAAATGTTTTAGCTTAAAGGCAATGGTAGACTCGATCGCCTATGCTTAAATCCATTGGTGGATTAAAGTAAACCTCTAGGTTATTAAAATCCACATATATGAAATGTGTGAGCTTGACCAAAAGTATTGATGAGTTTTTTGTAGACTGGAGAATCAATATTGGTAAAGTAGTTGACGTTAGTGTTTATATAGGTAACACTGCAACAGTTGTGAACAACATGGGTGTGTTATCTGAAGTCAAGAACTGACGATCCAAAGCTTCTCTAAAACAGAGAAGTGGACTATCTTCTTAGAATTTGATTCGGTCGAATTCTCGAGAACAAGTTGTTGGCCGTATCTCATCCATCTTATTGGTTAAGATAATATAATGCATTTCCAAAGCTAGATTCCACGAGAGGTTTCTACCTGCCCCTCATAGAATAATTCTCTCAATCTTGGATATAGAGAAAATGGGATAAAGTCTCTTTGGATGAGAATGTCGATTATTAAAAGTCAATTGTAATCGAATCATGGATTCGAGTATTGATAATGAGATAGTGCATCCTTAAGTATCTTTAGAGAACGAGAATCATATGCATATGTATTCGGTACAAACTCGAGTATTGATTACATCTGATTACGATTTTGTCGGATTATGGATGATCATGAATCGATCTCGTGCTCATTGTTCACTCATTGTGATGGAGCTACTGATTTGGAGCAATTCAAA
Organism: Gentiana macrophylla; assembly: GCA_026214975.1. Classification (NCBI taxonomy): domain Eukaryota; kingdom Viridiplantae; phylum Streptophyta; class Magnoliopsida; order Gentianales; family Gentianaceae; genus Gentiana; species Gentiana macrophylla. The sequence continues at coordinate 13,278 of JAOBSW010000892.1, forward strand.
GATCGCCAATTTGACTATGTTAGTCGAATACATAGCAGCTTTTGGAGTAGCTAAAGAGGCAGTATGGCTAGAGAAGTTCTTTGTTGGACCGGGAAGTGATTCCAGGTCTCGATGAGCCGATACCATTTTACTGTGAAAAAATTGAGAGGTAGCTCATGCAAAGGATCTTCGCAATCATAAGAGGTCAAAAGCATATTGAAAGTAAGTACCACCTGGTCAGACAGATCGTGCAGAGAGGCGACGTTTCGGTCCTAAAGATTGCCTTGAGCCGACCACCTAGCTGATCAGTTTACCAAGTCGTGGCATCTAATGTCACTGATAAGCACTTTGCGGGTATGAAATTGGGAGATATGTCTCATCTGCTTTAGGTCAAGTGAGAGAATGTTGTGGATAGATAGAATAAGGGTGTGGTGCTCTAAAAACAATCATTGCTTGTCTTTACAGGCAAGTGGGAGATTGTTAGATATAAGCAGCCCGAAAGACAATTGTTGCTTGTCCTTACGGGCAAGTGGGAGATTGTTGGAAGTAGCACCGAAAGACAATTTATGTAATTGTTTTTATAATTAATAAATGACAGATTTATTCTCATCTTATTATTTTCTTTGTGCTTATAAGAAATACACTATTGAAAACCCCAAGTCGTATCATATGTAGCCATATAACTTAGTGTGTGTCACACATGAGGATTAAGTTTATGGTGATACACTTGAACTATTAGTCCATGGTGAAGTTAATCAAAGTATGGGGTCTATTGATTAAACCACCATTAATGCGCCCAGAACACTTTATTGTGTGACCGTCTTATCCGGACCGTCGACATTGGTTGTCTAAGTAGGGCATTTGTATATGATGAGAGTCATATAGGACTGGACCAATTTAATCTGCGTTTGTCATATAATTCTGTAATTGAGAAATCTTATTAAATCACAAGATGATCATATATGGATTAACTTTAATCCTGAAGTGATTACAGACTCCTACTTGTTTCAGGATAGGGTTTGATGTGTTTGTTAAGGATCGCTAAGAGGCGTGGTCTGAATCACTTTCATGTTGGCACTATTCTGGAATGAGTGAGAAGTGTGTGTCTCACAGATATGGAATCCATTCCTTCCTACGGGAAGTAGAAAGACAATCTCCTTATTTGTTAATCCTAGAAACTGATCGATCCGCGGAGTTCGTATTGGTAGTGGATTATTGGTAAATAAGGATTAGATGTATTGAAAAAGGTTTACAGAAATAATCCTGCTTCATTACGGATTGTCTATGGAGGGTTATTCTGTATGTAATGATTATATCAATGGACACTTATCGCCTCGACTCGACGTTTTGAGAATAAGTTATATCTATAATCGATAGAGTTCAGTTTTGGATTTTTATGACGAGATCAAGTAACAATAAAATACTTGACCACCATAAACCAATACTAGCAAGAGGACTAGGTCCATCATAGTATAGTTGTAGCGAATCAAGGTCGATCCCACAGGGAACCAATTGTTAATCATTTATATATAAACAATCAATTAATAATGTCAAGCACACAAAGGCGGTCTAAGACCAACAAAAGACAAGATAAGGTAAAAACTGACTCGACACAATACAAATAAAGACAACGTAATTAACCTCCCCAATCATTGTGTTATCGTTTGGATCTAGAGACTCTATATAATTAAACTAGACTCAATAACCATTAATCCGATTAGTATTTCTTTTATATTGGATACGGGAGTCATCCCTTAAACTTGACTTAGTTCCGGTAGGACACTAGATCATATAACATGATCTAGATCTCATTTGAAAGTCCCGGAAGATCAATTCATGAGCCGAACTAGAGCACTATATTGGTATTTCCTAATCACACGCTAATTAAAACAGACGAGCAACGAGCGTAGCCATACCTACTATGACAAGAAATTCTAGGTGGACAATCACACCATAAAGACGTGGCTAGATTGATGCGGTGAAAACCTAAATCTTAGCGTTTCTATATACGTAACGGATAAAATAGAAATTCATAAAGCAATTATATAGATCTACTAAAAACACGATTGTCGATCATACCAAAGTCATCTATAGATCACCGGATAATGAGATCTGGCGTGTGGATCCTTATAGACAAAGGAATCCCTATCGCCTCATATCATCGTATCCTTAGATTTACATCGTTCGGTGAAGAACGAGCAACCTCAAATGATAAACAATAATTGGGGGACTTAATTACAAAGAACAAAGAACAAATTAATACAAGCAACTCACATAATTGCAAATTGACTTGTATAAAACCGCTCAAAATCGAGGATTTGTGCTATGAAGAGTTGTATTAAAATTATATTGTGTTGTCTAATGTTTTGCTATGAAACAATGTATTTATAAGCTGTAGAAACCGACTTAAAATCGTATTTTCTAAACCCCGATGGAGTCTAAAAGCGCGTCGAGATAACTCCGATCGTCCGATAATTTTCCCGAACTCACTCCCGCCGAAAGCCGCCACTTTGCTAGCAAGTTGGCGATCTGTGATTGGCTCGCCGGCTTTTCTTGTTTGTTACTCACTCCTCGTCTTTGATTTGATGTCTATCTTTAATACGATCTGATTCTCGCTCCGATTTATCTTGAGATTTAATTCTTATGTCGGTAGATATCCCCGATTTACCGTAATCAGTAAAATCAATAATTATCACACAAGAAATCATATTTTAATAATAAAAATAGATAAATACCAAATTATATTATACAAACCACATATCATTAAATAAACATTATAAACATGTAATTTAATATAAAATATATATTATTAAGCTCGATTTAAGGATAACGTTGATGACTTTTACGGGTATAATTTGACCGTCATCAACTACCCCCACTTAGACTTTGATCGTCTTGAACAAAGCATCGATAAGTCAATCCCCAAGACAACATTTTCCATGGTCAAATCATACTTACTCACGAAACTCGAGTCAACTCATACCAGTCATGCTCATAAGGTATCCATTATTCACTACTCGCTATGAATCGAAGTGATTGTGTGCATGTGCATTTAGTTTTATATAATCGTGGCAAGATTAGAGTTTATGCTAACTTCGCAATCTCAACCTACCAACATCAGTATCCCCACTTCTTAAGCCTTGCATGGGTAAAGACATGGTGCAATAAGCAAGAGCGTTATCCAAGAGGTTTTTGGACTCGGAGACCGAGAAATACTCGAAGCCTCTTAAAAAGTTGAATTTCTTCGCATTTTCATAATTTCAAGTATTAACACTTCTCAAGAAAGAAACTTGCTTTAAAAGTAAAGTATGCATTGCAAGAATCCTCCTCTCACGGATTAGTCAATAGCATTGAATATTACCACAAGCGCGGGGCTACTTTGGTAATGTTACTACAAGCCCAGTGTTTAACGCATTGTTAAAACACAGATAATTCTCAAGCTTATTACTCCGCTTTGATGGCCAGCACATAGAAATACATCAGCAGAAAATATCAATACTAAGTTTACATAACCAATCATCTACGCAATGTACACATAATTCTTTAGTTATTATAATTCGTGCGGTAACCGTCGATTCAAAGATTGAGTAATTGAATAATAAATAACTACTTGCAACAGTCGGCACGTATAAAATGATCATGTACTCATGCAACTTGGTTCCTTTCTTATTAATTCACAGCTAGGAACTCACAATTCTAAGGGTACGAGATTATTAATTTGGCATTTATTTAATTTTTGTTTCAATTTCTAACGTTTCTTTTTCACACATATAATAGCTAAGTCTCCTACCCCTCACTTAAACATGGCAGTGTCCCCAATGACAAAGACAAAAAATGAGAATTTAAGAAAAATACTTAGCTCTGGAAACGGCTCTCAAGTAAGGTGCAGAATGCAGACGTAATCCAAGAATGACGTGGAACTTCCGGGCATATCAACAAACTATAGATCGAACAAGAAGTATATTGCTGCAAAATAATTCTTCAACAAAGCTCGAAACTCGTTACAGCGTTAGCCCATAAAAAGTAATAATCGAATAAAAGGGACAGTAAAAGGAAAACATTAAACCTTAAACATTTTTAAGTCCATAATATGATTACAATTTTGAACTACTGATCCCGACTTGTTATTAGGACAACATTATTATTCAGAAAATACGACAACAGACTCGATACTACTGGGCTAGACTCGATACAAAGGAAAACATACTAAAAGAGAAATATAAAGACACAATCAATCGCCTCCACTAAAAGATCGTCCAAAACCCGGAGGGATACGAGAATGAGAGGGCTCCTGACCCTCAAAACCAGGTGGTGGTGTAAGCCGACTCTCATGTCGGGTCCTAGAGACATCATCTCCATCTATATTTCTCACAATCCTCCCGACCATGTGATGAGTCTCAGCCACTGTCCGCTCCATTCCATCGATACGAGCAAAAAGTTGCTCCAAGTCTCGCCCTCGTCCGGCGGCATTGTCTTCACCGCTATTCCCAGCTTGGCGGGGTCAAGGTGGTGGCCATGGATGTGGGTTGGCATTGGTGAGAGCCGGAACGGATGCTCTTGACAAGGGAGTCTCCGGGTCAACATACATATCGGCCCCTAACTCTGGGCCGCCAGCCGCTATTGCAAAAGTTGAAATCATAGAACCGTAGGGCAGAATGGTCATTTTCTTCCTTGCTACCTTGGTCATGTTCCCCTGTAAAACTGTTCCCAATTCTACTGGTCGCTCTAACCATAACCAATACATCAAGGCAGCATGATAGTCATAAACGGTTGAGGTATGGCCGGATGGAAGTATATCGAAACAATGAAACCGATGTAAAAACTTGTCTTCCCAAGTGGAGAATGCGGCCTCTTGAAAATTGCGAGCATAACGACTTATATACCACTCCGTATCGAAGTGCTTACCGATTTCCTCTAACAATGTCAGAATGGTCATACACATTTGTAAACTCTTCAGCGTGATCCACTAAACTTCCCAAATTAGAATAATTATTGATAGTGGTAGGTGACATAGCAAACGTGCATCCTCTAACTGTGGCAGTGTGGGAATGGGGATGCACCTCTAAATAAGCATAGAATTCTTTTACTAGGGACCCGTTACAACGAGTAGGCGGCTCGGCCACGTACTCCCAATTATGATAAGCGATAAGATCTCTAACGAGTTCCCCGCAATTCTCAAGATCTACGCCTCTTCCTTGATGCACAGTCGCATTGCTCCAATGGGTACGAAATGCCTCATATACCGCGGGGCTAACAAATTGCGGCACCCCGTCAATTATCGGTATGGCGTCACCATCGAGAACAAATTGCGCCTGTTGAGGGTGAATTTACGTGTTTTATAACGCTATATTTTATAATGTTTTCCACCACATTCGTATGAATTGCATGGAAATCACGTGTTTAAATGGAATTATTGAGCAAATGACATTTTTAATGAGTTAATCGCAAAGTTGGTGAATTTATATGTTTTAATTATGATTTTATGTTTATTGGAATTATGTTACGCTTTGCGGTGTTTTTGATGTCATGTAGGTACAATTATGTGGCTCAATTGATGATCAAATGTTGATGAATTTCGAGCTATTTCAAGTTAAAAGAGATAATGGTGAATTGGATAGAGAAGGAAAGAAGATAAAGATGGAATTATCAAGTCTTGATCGAAGCTGGACTAGCGTTCATCTGAGTGGACGAGCGTCCAAGACTGAACGGGCGTTTGATAAGTGGACGAGCGTCCGTAATCATATTTTACATTCGAGAGAGTTCAGACGTTACTCAGCAGCGTTCACCTCCGTCCGTAAGTTTGCTTTGGACGAGCGCCCAAGATAGTGGATGGGCGCCCTAGCACCGCCTTAGCCTAAACCGACCTAAAAATCTATAAATAGGCGCGATTTCTCAAACCCTAGACACACAATTCGAACCCTAAAACCTAGGGGCAGCTTGGCTGCGTTTTACGATTTTACTACTTTTATGCAATTTAATTCCTAGATTAGATTAGATAGATTCATGTCTTTTATTTCATCAATTCGAAAGTTGCAACAAGGATGCTAAGAGGCTAAAACCCTCTTGAACAAGCGTTGTGAAGCCTTTTTCAACAATTCAGCTTTTGATTCGTGATTAATCTGTGAGTATCTATTTCAAGTTCGTTTCTTTTATCATGTTTTGTATGTTTTTGCATGTTTAATCGAAAGATGCTTGCTTTGATGATTGTTTATTTGATGAAAATCATGTTAACGATAGATCACCGTGATAAAAGAATAGATCTTCGATCTAACTAAACGCGAGTTATTAGATTGATTTTCTAGATTAGGAATTGAAAGATTTCACGCCTAGGTTAGAAAGAGCGAAATCTTTAACATCGAAAGATAAAAGATTAGAAACGAACTTGTCCACGAGAGTAGGAGTTTATGCCTTCGATTAGGTGAATCACGACTTGAGTAGAGATCACGAATTAATCCGAATCAGAATTGAATGTTGATAGGATAGGTGGATCAATTGCTTGTTCGTTCGTTATAATTTGATTTTAATCCTTGAACTTGAATTGTTAGATTAGTCTACTTTTTCTGCACTTTAGTTTAGTTTAGTTTATCGCTTTCAATCTTTCCTAGCTTTGGATTTCGTCCTCTGTCTAGTTTATTTTCAGCATGTTTGTCCAGTTTTAGTTCCCTGTTTAGGTTAGTTTTCGTGACAATAGTTAGTTAAAAACAAAAGCTAGGATTCACATTCGTCTAGTTCCCCGTAAGATCGACCCGGCATAGCCTCTACACTACGATCCTTGCACTTGAGGTTAACCGGTTTATTACTTGTTGTTTTGTATTGATAAAATCCGGGACAAGTTTTTGGCGCCGTTGCCGGGGAACCGGACGGTTGTCTAGTTTTTGTTTTTCATTAGTAATTTAGGTTAGGTTTTTGTTTTTATTTCTGTTTTTCGTTGGTGATTTAGTTGTTTTACTTATTTGTTTTTTCATTAATTAATATTTGTTCTTGTTAGTTGTAGCATAGACTTTTGTTTTTGAGTTTTAGTCTCTATTTTTGCATTATCGCTTCTTTTTCGCTCTCTGTTCGAATTGTTCCGGTTGGACGAAGCGCCTGGTCATACAGGCACTTTGCCCGATTCTTCTCAGGAGGACGCCCGTCGATTAATTGGACGCCCGCCTCATCTCCGCCTCGCCATTAGTTTTTATTTTTATTTCGATTAGGTTTCTGTTTTTTCGTAGGTAAGTGTCGTAGGTAGGCTTCTTAGGTTGAATCATCTGACTCCACACCTTTCACGATCAAATTTTAGGATAAAAGGGTCCATTTTAGCACTTGATAGTATTTTGGCCATAACTTTCGGCTCGAGTGTCCGTTTGGCGCAGACCCCAATTCGAAAGCTTCGTTCCGACGCCGACGACATGGCAGACTACCGGAGGCCGTCCGACACCGTTTTCGAGGTCAAAATCCACTGTTTTCCCTTCCATTTTGGGCTCGAGAAGATTTCAACACGTTTTTTTTTCTTGCCTTTTAGTATTTCTGTTTTTGCTGTTTTAAATTTTCGTAGTTAAGTTTCGTAGTTTTGATTCCTCTAGGTTTAGTTATCCTCTCTCTCGCCTCGACGTCATCCTTTCGTCACCTTCTATCCTTTCTTGCTCAACACCTTGAGTTGGTGTTCGGTTTATGCAAACTCGTAGTCATAAGGGACCACTAATCTATTCCCCCGACCCGAAGCGGACCATAGTCCGACCCAATAGGCGGAGACTTCGCGTTTCGTAAGGAAACGCTCTAGATCAAGAATTTGAGCAATATCTTTCAGAGAAATCGAAAGAATAGTAATAATGGCGGAAGATAGACGGACGTTGGCCGACTATGCCATGCCCGGCAGTCACCATCAACCCGGCTATCGTCATGCCTACCATTCTTGCTCCAAACTTCGAGCTTAAACCCGGACTTATTCGGGATGATGCAAGATGCATCAATTTTCCATGGTTTCCATCCGAAAACCCCACACTCACTTACACACATTTTTGCAAATATGCGGTACTACCCGTATCCAAGGTGTAAGTGAGGACGCCATCAAGCTTAAACTATTTCCATTTTCCTTACGGGGAGGCACTCTGAGTGGTATCACTCTCTCCCTCGAATCCATCACGTGGGCGGAGCTCGAGAAGGAATTTCTAAGTCAATACTTTCTTCCTTCAAAAGCATTTCAATGCCTCTGCACGTAAATCTTCACATTCCGTCACCGAAAATGAGTCATTCTTTGAGGCGTGGAAAAGGTTTAAGTCTCTCTCCGCAAAGTGTCCCCATCATGGCTTGCTAAAGCAAAGGCAAGTCCATACTTTCTTCATGGATTGACCGAGCTCACCAAGGGCATGGTCAATAGTTCCTCTGGTGGGGCATTTCTCAAGAAAACACTGATGAGGGTGGGCGTTGTTCGAGGACATTGCCAAATATAACTACGCCCCTCTTATCAAGCCATCCAAGCACCTCCTCCCCCTCCCAAGGTCGAAGAGGTGACTATGCAAAGTCTTGTTGCCATCTTTGCAAGCAGATGGCACCTTCTCAACCGACGGCCTCTCACACCGCCCCTACCCGAAAGTTATCAGGCTCCTTCACTTTCACGTAACTCTCAAGTTCTCAGACAGAAGCATCTTTGTCCGACCGCCATATGACCGCCAATGTCAATTTTCTTCCTCTCGCGCTCGCAAGTCAATGATGTTCATGACTATGGACAACATAATCCAATCACATGCCAAGTATGTGATAGCATGGGCACATCGCCGCTTCATCCCATGATTGGGCGTAATCGCGAAGTCAATGCTTTTCTGGCCGGACAAATCGAGAGATTCAATAACCAATTCTCTGGCGAGCAGCTTCCAAAACCAAGGGTTTAATCAATCTTCGGATTTAATCCTAATTCGAACTTCAATAGAAACCCTGGTTATAATCGAACCCAAGCTATAATTCTTCCAATCCACAAAGAAAGGTTCAATCGTAATTGGCCCGCTAATTCTAATTCTACATTTCCAAATCACCAATCACCACTCCTCAAAATCATCGAACTCTCAAGGATCCTCCCAATCCAACAATTTCAAACCAAGTTGGAGGAGCAAAGCAGACAATAAAAAGTCTTGAGAGACAAATAGGGCAATTGGGTGAAGCGGCTAAGCGTCAAGACCCCCAGGGCATCCGCTTGATTTCTTGAGAAAAACCCAAAAGGCGGTCAAATCCCTCACGCCGATTTAAGTTAGATCAATGCACCGACTGGTACCTTCACCTCCATACGGTAGAGAAGAGGCAAGGCAATGAATTTGAGAAGTGGTTCTCAAGTTGGTGGCCCCTGGCTTTCGTGGAAACCACTAGCCCCTCCCGCCATTGATAAGGCGGGAGGAAGTTGAGCACCCATCGCCCCTGGTTGCGAGCAAGTAATCAGTGGTGATCCCTCGATAGGTGAAAAGGTTGGAAATCCTCGGTGGCTGCCTCCGAGGATCGAACAAGTTGGAAATCCTCAGTGGTGATCCCTCGAGGGTGAAAAGGGAAAGAAAGTCGGTGGCCGATCCCCACCACCAAAGCTTCTGAAAAGACGGTTCGGTGGAAGGATTTGGAAGACAAAGCTATCGGCGCATCCTCAAAGAAAGTCTTTTCCGAGAGTGATCTCAAGAAGCTTCCGCTTCCACCGAGGAAGAGCAACATTCCATTGGTTGAAGACAAAAGTACGAGAAGGTGCTAAACCTTCGAAAAATACTCAAGTAAATCGCCATTATCCGAGGTCTTGGTCGAGATGCCTAAGTATACAAAGTTCATCAAGGATGTTGTATCTTCCAAGAAGAAGTTAGCATGAATGGATCAAGCAGTTGGTAAGGAGTGTTCTCTCGGTCAATTATGAAAGCTTACCAACCAAATGAAGCGACCCAGGAAAATTTGTGCTCACATTGCGAGATGGGAGGACTAGTCTTCCCAAATTCCTTATGTGACTGGGTGCATCTATCGCCTTGATGCCATTATCTGTATGCAAGCAGTTGGGTTTACAAACTCTTCTAGAACCCACAACCATGAATTTGCAAGTCACGATAGATCTTCTAAGAAAGCTTCAGAATCCTAAAGGATGTATTAGTTCAAATAGATAGGTTTACCTTTCCAGGTTGACTAGTACGCCTTAGATATTGAGAAAAGTGAAAATGTCCCCTTGATTCTTGGAAGACCCTTCCTATCTACGCTAGAGCCCTTATCGATTGTGATGGTGGGCACGTGACCATTCGAGTTGGTGACCAGGAGGTGAGTTATAGTGTTTCTAAATCTATCAATGTACTTACGGATCTCCAACCGGTTGTTCCATTGAGAGACGCCTCATGACTTCAATGACTCCATGGATACGCAAGCCTTGGTTGTAGAAGCGCAATATGAGCGATTGATTGATAATCGAATAATCATGGTGTGGTCAATCTAGATCAGTTAGCAGCTGAATTTGAGGATGAGCTAAGAGAAGAAGCCTTGGCAGTAGGGACCTTGAGTAAGCTCGGCGATGTTGAGTTGAAGAGTGGTGATCTTAAATCAAGTCTAGAGGATCCTCCCGTAGATTTGGTGCTGAAGCCGTTGCTAAACATCTTAAGTATGTGTTTTTAAGAGAAGGTGACAAGCTTCCTTTGATCATCTCTGCCAAGCTAACTCGTATAGAAGAGCTTAAAATCGTTAGACGTCTTGCGCAAAAATGAAAAAGCCTTTGATGGAGGTGGGAGATATCCGAGGATATCTCCCGACATCTGTATGCACAAGATCAAGACGAGGAGGGTGCAAAACGAGTTAGACAAACCTCAGAGAGAAGGCTCAACCCTCACATGCAAGAGGTAGTCAAGAAGGAAATTATAAAGCTTCTAGATATGGGTATCATTTACGCCATTGTCGCGGTGAATGGGTTTCCCGACTCAAGTAGTTCCCAAGAAAGGTGGAATTACGATTGAGAAAAATGAGAAGGAGAAGAGATAGCATTGAGGCTCGTTCATTGGATACTGAGAGTGTGTATCGATTATCGAAAGCTCAATGAGGTCACACTGAAAGATCATTTCCCCCTTCCATTCATTGACCGGATGCTTGAGCGTCTGGCGGGCACGATTCTCTCTTGTTTCTGGATGGATATTCAGGATACTTCCAGATACCCATCGATCCTGTTGACTAAGAGAAGACTACTTTCACTTGCCCTTATGGGACATTCGCCACTGACGGATGCCATTTGGTCTCTCAGTAATGCCCGGCCACCTTCCAAAGGTGTATGATGGCAATCTTTGATGGGCTAGTTGAAAAGTGCATGGAGATTTTTATGGATGATTTCTCGGTCTTTGGTCAATCCTTCGATGATTGCCTCGATAATCTTGATCAGTGTTGTCTAGATGTGTGGAAAAGGACTTAGTGCTCAATTGGGAAAAATGCCATTTCATGGTAGATGAAGGCATAGTTCTTGGCCACAAAGTGTCACCAAAGGTATGAAGTAGATAGGGCCAAGGTTGAAGCTATTGAGAAGATGAGTTATCCTAAGAATGTTCGGGAGGTCCGAGGTTTTTCGGACATGTCGGCTTCTATAGGAGGTTCATCCAGACTTTTCAAAGATTGCCAAGCCCCTCGTCTACTTTACTCAAAGAAGACGTTACTTTTGATTTTGATGAGAATTGCAAGCTCGCGTTTGAGGAGCTTAAGAGTAGCTGATCTCTCGCCCAATTCTTATATCGCCAGATCGAACCTACCCTTTGAGCTTATGTGTGATGCATCCAACTATGTTGCAGTGCGATCTTAGGGCAAAAGCTTAATGGAAAGTTCCGACCTATCTATTATGCCGCCACACACCGAATCCTTCTCAAGTTAACTACACGACAAATTTGAAAGGAACTATTAGCCGTAGTCTTTGCTATGGATAAGTTTCGTAGTTACTTGCTCGGGTGCTCAAGTGATTGTGTGGGTGACCACGCCGCTGCGATATCTCATGACCAAAAGGAAGCTAAACCGCGCCATCTGCGTTGGATACTCGACCTCCAAGAGTTTGACGTTCAAATCAAAGATAAGAAGGGCAAAGTGAGAACGTAGTGGCGGATCATGTTTCTAGGGTGTTAAATGAGGAAAAGGATGAACCGGATGATATAGATCTTTACTTTCTCTCAGAGAACATTATGTTGATAGACGGTTGTCCTCCCGATGTTCCATGGTATTCCTCCATTGTAAACTACCTTCATGCCCGTTATCTCGATCCTGAAATGTCTTATCAAGAGAAGAAGAAGTTCTTCTCGATATGAAATATTTCGTTTGGGATGAACCTTATCTTTTCAAGATCCAGTAAAGATGGTTTGCTTAGGAGATGTGTTCCGTAATCGGAAAGCGACGATATAATCGAGCAATGCCATAGTGGACCCACGGTGGTCACTTTGGTCCTGCGAAGATCTTCGATCCGGTTTCTATTGGCCCACGATCTTTAAGGACGTGAAGCTTTACGCAAAGCTTGTGATCGTTGCCAAAGAACCGGAGCTTTGACAAGGCGGTTTGACATGCCGTTGAAACCCACCCTTGAATGCGAAGTCTTTGATGTTTGGGGCATCGATTTTATGGGACCATTCCCATCATCTTGTGGCAACAAATACATCTTAGTCTGCGTTGACTATGTTTGAAATGGGTGGAGGCAATTGCCACTCCTCACAATGATCATAAAACGGTCATGAAATTTACGAAGAAGAACATCTTTGTGAGGTTTGGATGTCCACGTGCCTTGATCGGTTGATGAAGGGACACACTTCTCGCAACCGACCTTTGGAAAAAGTCTCGAGAAGTATGGTGTTCGCCATAAAACCGCACACCATATCATCCGATGACTAGTGGTCGAGTTGAGCGAAGCAACTTGAGTCTTAAGAAAATCCTCGAGAAGACGGTGAATAGTCATAGAAAGACCGGAGTTTGAAGTTGGACGATGTACTTTGGGCATATAGGATCGCCTATAAGACCCTATGGGTACATCGCCATATCAAATGGTCTCACGGAAACCATGTCATCCGCCTGTCGAGCTAGAGCATAGAGCTTATTGGGCCACAAAGTTTTTAAACTTTGATGCCCAAACTTGTGGGCAATGATCGACTTTCTGAGCATATGAGCTGGACGAGTTCAGACTTCAGGCATATGAAAGTGCCAGGATCGAGAAAGAGAAGATGAAACTACTCCATGACGCCAAGATAAAGAAGAGAGAATTCCGTGTCGGTGAGCAAGTTCTCTTATACAATTCTAGGTTACATTTGTTTCTCGGGAAGTTGAGAACACGTTGGTCCGGTCCTTTTGAGATTCTCCAAATCATTCCTGGAGGTGTTCTAGAACTACGCGGTTATCTAGACCAACCGTTTCGAGTTAATGGTCAAAGGTGCAAGCACTACATTGGTGAACCTAAAGAAAAACCTTTGATTGTTAAATTTCTCGATATTCTCGGATGTGGTGTTCTAGAGGTCAATGAATTTGATGAGTTTTCATCCGATTTATTCTCCGAGAATGACGGTATTGGTTCATCGCAGGAAGTTCTAGCGGTAGTTGGGATATGGAGGAGTATGAAAGAGAGCAAAAGCTTAAACGTCATCGGAGGAATCGAGAGAAGAAAGAAATCAGCCATGGGGAAGATTAAACGAGTTTGGAAGGCTATAAAAGATTTTACCCCATGTGTTAGATGTTGTTTTGCAGCCCACACTACGGACCGGAGCTTAAACGAGGTATTACCGGCGAGAAAGGTTAAATGGCTTTGATCCAGTGAGCTTCAAATGTGTCGAGCTAACGACGATAACCATTAGCGCTACTAGGAGGCATCCTAGATATCCCTAAGAATTTAACTATGAAGAATATGGATCGGATTGAAATAAAGTTGTTTTCTTTGAATAAAAAGGAAAGTAATAAAAACAAGAAAAGATAGAGAGCTACCTTGAAAGCCTAGAAATCCTGCTTTGTGGATCTTGGTATTGTTGTCTTGGAAGCTTAGAAATCTCGCTTCTAAGGACCTTGATCGATGGATGCCACAACAACTTGCTCAAGTTTGTTGATAACCGTAAATTTAGTGTTCTATCCGTAAACACACACCAAAAGTAAAAATACTTTGGAAAGAAAACTTAATAGTTTTATAGATAAAAATTGAATGATGAATCTTTTGGTTACAAAAGTTTGATATTATTTATAAAGAAAATAAATACATGAATAATGGCATAAATAAGATGAAAAGTCTTCCTCAAATATCACAAAATGGGGCGCCCAAAATAAGCTAGTTTCAAAGCATCATGAATCAATGTATCTTGAATAAAGGTTCATGCATCTTGATTCAATGTATTTGCATTCTCCAAAACTTGCCTTCTTGACTTCTTGAACTCAAAAATGGCGCCATTTACTTCCCAAATTCAGCCATGTTTTTTGTTGTTTATTTAAATAATATTGATTATTTAAATAAATATTATAATACCAAAATAAAGGCCTTAATGATGGGCCATTTATTCAGCAAGCCCAATAACACTTAAAATGAACATGTTAGCCTTTTCTTGCTTGTTGGACTTGGGCTCCTCAAATGTAGATGTCACCATAATTTTTAGGGCTTCTTCCCTATTCTTTCGTTGCAATCTTGTTTCAGGCCCAACATGAATGGTTAACGGATCATGATTCGCATCATTCCCTCCCAGTTGCAAAGGATTTGTCCTCAAATCAAGAGGGTTGTCAAATGGTTTTAAATCTGAGATGTTGAAAGAATTTGAAATGCCCCAATCATCCGGAATGTCTACCTTATAAGCATTGTTGTTAATCCGCTCCAAAATCTGAAATGGTCCATCTCCTCTTGGGTGTAGCTTTGATTTACGCTTTGTGAGGAAATCTTTTTCATAAAATGGATCCAAACCCAATCGCCAAGTTCGAGTATCAACTCCTTTTGCCTTTGTTTGCTTTCTTCGATAGCGAATCTGCTTGTTCTTCCAAGTTCTTCCTTGCTTTCATGCATCTCTCGGACCACCAGGCTTTCTTCTCACCATCCAAATGTGTTTGCATTCCTACTGTGCAAGGGAATAAGATCAATAGGTACGGTAGGTTGAAACCATAAACAAGTTCAAAAGGTGAATACTTTGTGGCGTAACGCGAGCACGATTATAAGCAAACTCAATAAATGGTAAACATGATTCCCAATTCTTTAAGTTCTTTGGATAACAACTCGCAATAATTGTCCTAAAGTTCGATTCACAACTTCGGTTTGGCCATCAGTTTGAGGGTGATATGCAGTTGAATACAAAAGAGATGTACCAAGTTTCATCCACAAAACACGCCAAAAGTGACTGACAAATTTAACATCACGATCACTTACGATTGATTTAGGCACACCATGTAAACGAACCACTTCTTTAAAGAATAAATCAAAGAATATGCGAAGCATCATTGGTTTTATTACAAGGAATGAAGTGTGCCATTTTTGAAAATCGATCAACTACCACAAAAACAGAATCTTTACCAGCTTGGGAACGGGGTAGGCCTAGCACAAAGTCCATAGACAAATCCTCCCATGGAAATGAGGGAATTGGCAAAGGGGTATACAAACCATGGATGTGACTTAGACTTAGCCCTTTTACGCTTAATGCAAGTATCACAAATACGCCGAACATCCTTAACCATTTTAGGCCAATAAAATGAGTATGCAAAGATGTCAAGTGTTTTAGCAATTCCAAAATGCCCCATTAAACCGCCCCATGTGCTTCCCCAACCAAATACTCACGAATTGAACCACGAGGAATACACAATTTAGATTCCTTAAATAAAACCCATCATGCTTATAAAACTTCTCTAAAAGCAGATTTGTCACACAACTTGTAAATGTCACTAAAATCAAAATCTGAATCATACAAGTCTTTCATTTGCTCAAAACCCAACAATTTCGCTTTGCATTTTGCGTGATCAAGGTGTAACGACGGATAGGCATCACCACAACATTCTCTTTTCCTTTCTTGTATTTAATGACATAAGGGAATGATTCAATGAATTCAAGCCAACGAATGTGCCTAGAATGCAATTTTGATTGTCCTTTAAGTACTTCAAAGATTCATGATCCGAATGTATAACAAACTCTTTAGACGCAAATAGTGTTGCCAAGTACGCAAACATTGAACTAATGCATATAACTCTTTATCATAAGTTGCATAATTCAGATTTGCTCCCTTTAATTTTTCACTAAAATATGCAATCGGTTTTCCTTCTTGAATTAATACACCCCCAATCCCAACACCCGAAGCATCGCACTCAATTTCAAACATTTTCAAAAAATCGGGCAGAGCAAGAATAAAAAAGTAAATTAATAGAGTTTTAAGAGTTTGAAATGCTTCCCTTTCTTTTGGACCCCAATGAAATAGCACATGCTTTTTGACCAACTCGTTGAGAGGTGCTGCAATGGTGCTGAAATTTCTCACAAATCGTCTATAGAAACTTGCAAGGCCATGAAAAGATCTAACCTCCGCAACACTTTTTGGTTCAGGCCAATCAGCCACTGCTTTCACTTTCTCCTTGTCAACTTCAATACCCTGTCCACTTACAACAAACCCAAGAAAAACAACTCTATCCATGCAAAATGAACATTTTTAAGTTAGCATAGAGTTTTGCTTTGCCTTAGTGTGTTCAAAAACAGCCTCAAATGAGTTAAAATGCGTTTCCATATCAATGTCAAATGAGTATATCATCAAAATACACAACCACAAATTTTCCAATAAACTCACGCAAAACCTCGCTCATTAATCTCATAAAAGTGCTTGGGGCGCTTGAAAGTCCAAATGGCATTACTAACCACTCATATAATCCGAACTTGGTTTTAAATGCGCTTTCCATTCATCTCCTTTTCAATTCTAACTTGAAAATAGCCACTTTTAAATCGATTTTTGAAAAAATTTTGATCCATGCAACTCATCTAACATGTCATCGAGACGAGGAATAGGAAATCGATATTTTACCGTGATCTCGTTGATGGCCCCGCCGTCCATACACATTCTCCATTCCCCATTCTTCTTAGGAACAATTAAGACAGAACAAAGACAAGGACTCATAGATTTCCTTATCTTCCCATTGGCTAGCAATTCCATGACTTGTTTTTGAATTTCTTGTGCCTCGCTTGATTGACTCGGTAGGTCTGGTCGGTTAGGTAGGACAGCCCCCTCGAATGAAGTCAATTGCGTGTTCCACTCCCCTCAAAGGTGGTAATCCCTTAGTTTCCTCCTCGGAAAACATCTTCAAATTCCTCGCAAAACAAAGGCACACCACACTAGGAAGAGAATCGGTTAGATCATTTACGTAAAGTAGTAAAGTGGAAAGGGAATTCAGATGTGTGCTCTTCACTTGTGTGTGGAATTAATTCATTTGTATCTTGATACATGAAAAGAATCGAAACCTCTCGGATTTCAAGGTCAAATGCAAAGACTTCCCAATTTTCGTTTTAGGTACCACAATTTCGCTTCTTTTTGCCAAGTTTGTTTCGGATTTTGCGTCATTGGAATCCACAAGCTTAGTGTCAACCTTAACAGCCTCATTCAGCCTCTTTTTTATTAAATTTTACATGGTCCATGTGCGCCTCTTCAGGTGACAAGGATGCCAAGGTAAAGCGCTTATTATTATGCAAGAAAGTGTACTTATTCGTGTACCCATCATAAGTCACTTTTCTATCAAACTGCCAAGGTCGGCCCAAAAGTATATGAGTCACGGTCATTGGTACAATATCACAAAGAATGCGGTCCTCATATTTAGTCAAAGAAAACGGAACATAAGCTTGACTCACCACTTTAATTGATTCTCGGTCTTTCAGCCATTGAAGTTTATAAGGTTGTGGGTGTTTAATTGTTTCAAGCCCAAGTTTTTCCACAACATCGGTACTTACGGCATTGGTACAACTTCCAGAATCAATTATTAACATGCATAACTTTCCTTTAATCAAACAGCGGGTTTGAAAAATGTTCTCTCGCTGTAGTTCATTTTATCAATGCTCACAAACAAAGTTAAGTATTTTTTTGTTACCAACATTGACTCGATCATCAAATCAAGTCCTCATCCTCACTCATGTCCGAATTATTGTCAAGAATATTAGGTTCATTTTCACCTTCTGATGCAGATTCATACATATCCTTACCAACGGCTGTGTAAACACGTTTGTTCGGACATTCATTTGCTTTATGACCAACACCTTGACATTTATAACATGTAATAGTGCTATCGAAGCTACAACCGACTTACCCTTGTCAAATTCAGGTTTCTTGACTTGTGATGCATTGTGTCGCTCGTAATTAGATTGATAAGGGGTGTACTTAGACTAATTATGATTTAAAAGACTTACCTCCTTCGGTGTTTGAATAAGTAGGCTTGGTAAAAGAACCTCCAAAGATTTTCGACTTGAGTGGGTTGATTTTCTTTGTTTTATTTGCCTCTCAATGTTGATTGCAAAGATGCAACAAGTCGTCATAAGTCTTACAATTTTGTCGCTCCATCGTAAAGCCAATTTCAGCCCGTAGTCCTCCAAGAAAGCGTGCCATAGTATGCTCTTCATCTTCTTCCGTGGCTGTCCTTCTTAATGCTAATTCGAGTGCTCCATGAAAATCCATAACTGATTTGTCACCTTGTTCCAAAGTTTGCAAGTGTCTTACTTGCTCTCGCCTATATGATTCCGGTACCCATCGCCTGTGCATTTCCTCTAACAAAACAGCCCAAGAATTGATAGAGTTTGCCTATTTTTCCCGCGCTGTTAGTTAGTGTGCAAAAACCATAACATAGGCGACTCTTCAAATTCACTAGTGGCTAGAGCAACTTTCATACGCTCGTAATATTGATGACATAAAAGATTTGTTCCATACGTAATACCCATGCAAAATAATCATTAGGATTAGATGTACCTTTAAAGGGTGGAATTTTTTGCTTAATGCTTTTTACCTCATCATTGGGTTCAGCCCTCTCTTGGTCACCTTCTTCATATGGTTCTTCTTCAAACTCAATATGTCTAACAGCTCCTTGTTGAGCTCCTCGGCCCCCTTGACCACCTCGGCCTCCTCTACCACCACGTCCGCCATTAACGTTCAAATGTGTCATGAGTGCAGCCAAATTTTCGCTAATTTCCCCAAATCGTTGTTCATTTATTCTATTTTGTCCTCTTGGGCTCAGAGAAAGAGTTCTACATCCCTTGTGGTTCTAGGAACACGAGCAAAGACTTTCTTCCCCTCAAGATTTTCCATTGTATATGTAATTGGATAGAATTTATAAATTCTAGATTCTTTCAACAAAGTTTTACAAACTCTTGAGTTCTCCAAAGATTCAAAATCAAAAGATTCAAAATTTCCAAACTTTAAAGAATAATTTCAAGAACTAGAAATCAAAAGAACTAAAGCTTTGTAGGAACTCCCACCTCACTTTTTTTTTTTTTTTTTTTTTTTTTTTTAGAATTGTGATAAGATGGCTGGAGTACTACTCAAACAACCAGGAATTCAAGTAGATGCTTGTGGGGAACAAGTACTACTTATTCTTCTAACATACCCACAATTTACTTGTGCACTACTTGAATTTTTTTTTTTTTTTTTTTTGAACGAATATATATATATTTTTTTTTCACAAGATTATTTCAATCAACTTCTCTGATACCAACTGATAAGAATTTAACTATGAAGAATATGGATCGGATTGAAATAAAGTTGTTTTCTTGAATAAAAAGGAAAGTAAATAAAAACAAGAAAAGATAAGAGCTACCTTGAAAGCCTAGAAATCCTGCTTTTGTGGATCTTGGTATTGTCCTGGAAGCTTAGAAATCTCGCTTCTAAGGACCTTGATCGATGGATGCCACAACAACTTGCTCAAGTTTGTTGATAACCGTAAATTTAGTGTTCTATCCGTAAACACACACCAAAAGTAAAAATACTTTGGAAAGAAAACTTAATAGTTTTATAGATAAAAATTGAATGATGAATCCTTTTGGTTACAAAAGTTTGGATATTTATAGGAAAATAAATACATGAATAATGGCATAAATAAGATGAAAAGTCTTCTCAAATATCACAAAATGGGGCGCCCAAAATAAGCTAGTTTCAAAGCATCATGAATCAATGTATCTTGAATAAAGGTTCATGCATCTTGATTCAATGTATTTGCATTCTCCAAAACTTGCCTTCTTGACTTCTTGAACTCAAAAATGGCGCCATTTACTTCCCAAATTCAGCCATGTTTTTTTGTTGTTTATTTAAATAATATTGATTATTTAAATAAATATTATAATACCAAAATAAAGGCCTTAATGATGGGCCATTTATTCAGCAAACCCAATAACACTTAAAATGAACATGTTAGCCTTTTCTTGCTTGTTGGACTTGGGCTCCTCAAATGTAGATGTCACCATAATTTTTAGGGCTTCTTCCTATTCTTTCGCTGCAATCTTGTTTCAGCCCAACATGAATGGTTAACGGATCATGATTCGTATGCACACACACACGATGGTGAGCTTCTAATTTATTGACTATGTGGTGTATGTGTTGAGGTGTCTATATTCTTTCCGAGCCTTTATCTTGTTTTGTTTTGCTCGGACGAGCAAGGTTTAAGTGTGGGGGAGTTGTTGAGGTGAATTTACGTGTTTTATAACGCTATATTTTATAATGTTTTCCACCACATTCGTATGAATTGCATGGAAATCACGTGTTTAAATGGAATTATTGAGCAAATGACATTTTTAATGAGTTAATCAAAGTTGGTGAATTTATATGTTTTAATTATGATTTTATGTTTATTGAATTATGTTACGCTTATGTGTTTTTGATGTCATGTAGGTACAATTATGTGTGGCTCAATTGATGATCAAATGTTGATGAATTTCGAGCTATTTCAAGTTAAAAGAGATAATGGTGAATTGGATAGAGAAGGAAAGAAGATAAAGATGGAATTATCAAGTCTTGATCGAAAAGCCGACTAGCGTTCATCCGAGTGGACAAGCGCCCAAGACCGAACGGGCGCTTGATAAGTGGAGAGCGCCCGTAATCATATTTTACATTCGAGAGAGTTCAGACGCGCTTCAACGAGCGCTCACCTCCGTCCGTAGTCGCCGGACGAGCGCCCAAGATAGTGGACGGGCGCCCTAGCACCGCCTTAGCCTAAACCGACCTAAAAATCTATAAATAGGCGCGATTTCTCAAACCCTAGACACACAATTCGAACCCTAAAAACCTAGGGGCAGCTTGGCTGCGTTTTTCTACAGTTTTTATCTACTTTTATGCAATTTAATTCCTAGATTAGATTAGATAGATTCATGTCTTTTATTTCATCAATTCGAGTTGCAACAAGGATGCTAAGAGGCTAAAACCCTCTTGAACAAGCGTTGTGAAGCCTTCTTTCAACAATTCAGTTTTGATTCGTGATTAATCTGTGAGTATCTATTTCAAGTTCGTTTCTTTTATCATGTTTTGTATGTTTTTGCATGTTTAAACGAAAGATGCTTGCTTTGATGATTGTTTATTTGATGAAAATCATGTTAACGATAGATCACCGTGATAAAAGAATAGATCTTCGATCTAACTAAAACGAGAGTTATTAGATTGATTTTCTAGATTAGGAATTGAAAGATTTCACGCCTAGGTTAGAAAGACGAAATCTTTAACATCGAAAGATAAAAGATTAGGAAACGAACTTGTCCACGAGAGTAGGAGTTTATGCCTTCGATTAGGTGAATCACGACTTGAGTAGAGATCATGAATTAATCCGAATCAGAATTGAATGTTGATAGGATAGGTGGATCAATTGCTTGTTCGTTCGTTATAATTTGATTTTAATCCTTGAACTTGAATTGTTAGAGTAGTCTACTTTTTCCGCACTTTAGTTTAGTTTAGTTTATCGCTTTCAATCTTTCCTAGCTTTGGATTTTCATTCCTCTGTCTAGTTTATTTTCAGCATGTTTGTCCGCTTTTAGTTCCTGTTTAGGTTAGTTTTCGTGACAATAGTTAGTTAAAAACAAAAGCTAGGATTCACATTCGTCTAGTTCCCCGTAAGATCGACCCGGCATAGCCTCTACACTACGATCCTTGCACTTGAGGTTAACCGGTTTATTACTTGTTGTTTTGTATTGATAAAATCCGGGACAGCGCCCCATCCTGATGAATCTGTGGTTGATTCCTTCTACTACGATTGTTCCGATTCATCCTGCTACGCTAGAAAAGCACCCCAACTAGGTTTTTGCCTCGAAAATGGACTCGCTGGGGGCGAGTCAGGGTCTCGCTGGGGGCGAGCTACCCAGTCCTGGCTCGGCTCGGCTCGATTTGCTAATTGACACCTTGAACAGCTCGAAATGTGTAATTTCCAGACTTTTAGGAACCAAATTGAATGAGAAATGGCCTCATTTCAATTTATAAGATTTGGAAAAAGGTAGATAGTAAATAAATTCGGGTAAAAACTGGTAAAAATTGGCTCAGATAGCATCACAATAATTTTTCTACATAAATTGGGTGTTGGAGAAAAAATGGAGGTTTAGAATGTGATGGTTTAGAAAAATGATAGAGAAAGAATGATAAGAGTAGAAATGATACAAGGATAGAAATTTGTGAAATGGGTGTGGTAGAAATGTAGGTAAAAGAGGGGTTTAAATAGGTAAAGGATAAGGGAAAAAGAGAGGGAAGTGAAAATGAGTTTGAATTTGAGAAACATGGTGATTGGTGGGTTTGGAGAGGAGAGGATTGATGAGGTGGAAAGTGATAAAGGTATAGGTGGAAGATAGGGATATGTAGAATAAGTGTTGACCACTTTTTTTACCCTTAAAAATTTGAATTTGAAGATAGGAGGGTAACGCAAAATTTATTGATACTGTCACACTTCACCAAGAATATTGTCTTAAAATAACTGACACCGCCCAGTTGAAATAGACAGCCAGCATGGAAGGCCTCGACCAAACTGCTCTCGATTTTCTATCCCCGCCTCCGGGTCAGTTTCATTTAAAACTCATGCTTCGCCCCGCCTTCTTCTCGGCTTGATCGTATACCTTTTATTCCTAATTTAGCATACTATCCTAGACACACCTACGAAACTCTACTTCACGCCGCAACGAATCGAGTAAAAAAAGATTTTGCACTTCCTTAACCCAACGGTCATCGGAACATGGCAAAAATAAAAAAACCTGAACCGTTTTAACGTTACTTTTATTTGACTCAAAGAAAAGAGAAAGAAAAAAGAAAAAGAAAAAGATAAGGAAAAGGATTAAAAACCTAAAAAACTACGAAAACCTAGGAGATAGAAATACTTCTGAATTTCTTAAAGTCCTCAGCTCGACTTTCCAAACATTCTTATTCCATTGAGCTACCGTCCTTTGCCTTCCATATTTGCACCCGGTTAGCCTTTACTGAGGTTTGTCTACCTTCTCTGAGAATGCGTGCTTTTCCTCTGGTTGTAAGACCTAGGAAAACACAGTCAGCCTTACCATCTAAACAGGCACCAACCTCAGCCTTTATCTCAGAAACCAGTGAGCTCTTTGAAGATCGAACTCTACGAGTTCTCTTTTTAACACGCCTCCGTCTATCTTTTGAACTTAAGCTCTCTCGACCCTCAGCATCTTCTTTGGATAGGGCGAACCCACCTCCGTACACATTTGCTGCCTCGTCAGCCATAAGCATTGAGGTATCTACCGGTACTGTATGCTGGGATTGAGCGTCTATTTCCTTTCTTAAGACATACAGGAACTCTAACTCACTATTTCTCGTGACAGCGTCAACTTCGTCAACATTTCCTCGACTAGGAATCATGGAAGTGTCCTCTGCACCATGAACCTTGATTACAGAAATACTAGGCAGAAACGGATAACAGGGTCTAAGAATCTTATGCACTTCCAAGCCTTTAGCATCAGACAGTGTATGCTCGAAGTGGGCCATGTCTACTTTAGCCTTTGAGGTTGCAATAAATGCTCTGCCCAGCAAAAGCGGGCAGTTAGGATCCTCTTCCATGTCCATCACAATTATGTCAACTAGGAAGCGCAGCTTCCCAATCCCTATAATCATGTTGTTCAGGGCTCCAGTATTCACAGTACGAGAGCCATCCACAAAACGAATGGTCGTTGGTGTATTCATAAGAACATAAACACCGATTCTCCTACAAACGCTAAAAGGAACAATATTCAGGCTCGATCCGGAATCAATCAGTGATAAGCCAGCCTTCTTCTTATCTAAGACGATATCAACAATAAACGCTCCGGGATCTCCTAACTTGGGGAGTAAACGAGCGCGATCCTCTAAGTCTTCTGCCTCAGGTTGGCAGGGCACTAGGGGTTTAGTGTTGAAGTCAGACTCAGGGTCAGAATCAGAACTCGGATATTTAGGAGGTGGGGAAAGAGATGGTAGATACTCGGGGTCAGGTTCAGACTCAGAACTAGAGCTATAACTAGAACTATGATCAGAATCATAAATAACAATAGGGGTACGAGCAGTCATACCTTAGAAAAGAGTGGAATTTCTTGTTTCCCTTCTCTTATGCCTCCGTCTTTTTCGTTCCTCCAATCGCTTTTGCGTATCCGGCCTCAATGGTGTGGTTTTAGTCGGTAAGACATTAACCTCTTCTTTCTTTGCTTCAGAAAATTGATTAGTCGACATTTTCATTTTCAGCTTGACATGAACAGTATTCGATGGAACAAGTGATTTCTCTGGCTCTCTGCAAACATACGAAAAACATGCAAACGTCAGTAAACTAACAGTCAGCATGATTACTCATGTTGCCGTTAGACCTACAGACTACAAACAGGGGTAAAACAGACACAACGAAAACCTAGAATACTGAAAAAGGTGGTCTCGTTGGCAGTGAGTACAGAGATCGCTGGGACCCAGCCCAGATTTCCAGTTCTGGTGATTTTCAGATAGACGGACAGCCAGAGAGACACTAAAAACGTAAAAACAGACTCTAAAACAGAAAACTCGACATGAATAAAAAATTATTTATATATAGAATTGATTTTTGGCTCAACAGCAACGGCGCCAAAAACTTGATGACGTGATCAAGTAACAATAAAATACTTGACCACCATAAACCAATACTAGCAAGAGGACTAGGTCCATCGTAGTATAGTTGTAGCGAATGAAGGTCGATCCCACAGGGAACCAATTGTGAATCATTTATATATAAACAATCAATTAATCATGTCAAGCACACAGAGGCGGTCTAAGACCAACAAAAAACAAGATAAGGTAAAAACTGACTCGACACAATACAATTAAAGACAACGTAATTAACCTCCCCAATCATTGTGTTATTGTTTGGATCTAGAGACACTATATAATTAAACTAGACTCAATAACTATTAATCCGATTCATATTTCTTTCATATTGGCTACTGGAGTCATCCCCTAAACTTGACTTAGTTCCGGGTAGGACACTAGATCACTGTGCTACATTACGTGACTTTGCTTCGTAGGCCTCCATCTCATATAACTTGCACACTTACAAAACTAGGGATGCCGATATTAACCGTATTCCTCACCTAGGCAACATTCCAGTGGTTAGGCATACTTCCTAAGTGATCTCATCAGTCTCCGTCCTATTAACGCTAACTTCGTAGGTATCATGTTAATCTACGATGTACGTATAAATAGGTGCTAGCAATTCCCAAATATAACACAAATCTAGATCTCGCTGAAAGTCCCGGAAGATCAATTCATGAGCCGACCTAGGAGCACTATATTGGTATTTCCTAATCATACGCTAATTAAAACAGACGAGCAACATAGCTGTAGCCATACCTACTAAGACAAGAAATTCTAGGTGGACAATCACACCATAAAGACGTGGCTAGATTGACGCGGCGAAAACCTAAATCTTAGCATTTCTATATATGTAACGGATAAAATAGAAATTCATCAAGCAATTATATAGATCTACTAAAAACACGATTATCGATCATACAAAAGTCATCTATAGATCACTGGATAACAGATCTGGGCGTGTGGATCCTTATAGACAAGGAATCCCCACTGCCTCATATCGTATCCTTAGATCTACATCGTTCGGTGAAGAACGAGCAACCTCAAACGATAAATAATAATTGGGGGGGGGACTTAATTACAAAGAACAAAGAACAAATTAATACAAGAAACTCACATAATTGCAGCTGGCTTGTATAAAAACTGCTCTGAAAAACTGAGGATTTGTGCTATGAAGAGTTGTATTAAAATTATATTGTGTTGTCTAATGTTTTGCTATGAAAAAAAATGTATTTATAAGCTGTAGAAACCGACTTATAATCGTATTTCCTAAACCCTAATGGAGTCTAAAACGCGTCGAGATAACTCCGAGCCGATCCGATAATTTTCCCGAACTCGCTCGACAAAGAAGTCGCCACTTCGCCGGTAGTAGCTGATCACTGTTTGGCTCATTGGCTTTTCTTGTTTGTTACTCCACTCCTCGTCTTTGATTTGATGTCTATCTTTAATACGATCTGATTCTACTCCGATTTATCTTGAGATTTATTTCCTTATGTCGGTAGATATCCCCCTGATTTACCGTAATCTGTAAAATCAATAATTATCACACAGTAAATCATATTTTAATAATAAAAATAGATAAATACCAAATTATATTCTACAAACCACATATCATTAAATAAACATTATAAACATGTGATTTAATATAAAATATATATTATTAAGCTCGATTTAAGGATAACGTTGATGACTTTTACGGGTATAATTTGATCGTCATCCGATTTATGGTGGCATAATTCCGGAATTAATAAGTTGAGTAGAAATATTATGTTCATTGAATATTTTATTCAATTTATTGTAGCTACTGGTTATAGGTCCATGGTCCCTGGGTTGACTCCTAACACGCGAGTGTTTTATCGTTTTATGGAACCTCGAGAATAAATTAAATAGTTGGTCTATTTAATGAATATGCAATATTATTTATTTGGTAAATAATATGTAAAATAGAAAAGACATTTTCTATTAAAAATGATTTAAAAGTGGAACCTATAATATGGATAAGTTAGGAGAAGAAATTTTTCTAGATTATATCATATGTGTAATTAATTAATTATCTATTTGTTGAATAATTAATGGAAAAATTAAGAGATTAATTTTTTGGGAATTATCTCTTATTTTTGTTGCAAAAATATCTTTTCCTTTCGGGAATAGGTAATTGTGGTGTGAAAAGTATAACTCTCTTGGCTAGTTATTTTTCTATATAAAGAGAGTTCCTCATAACACAATTTACACTACACATAATGGCGCCACCACTAAATAAAAAGGAAGAAAAATTAGTTTCTTGCCTTAGTCATTAAAAGAAGAAAAACCTAGGATTTTTCTTGTGCATATTCGAGGAGGTTCTACGGTGAGGATCGACGTCCACCAGTCGTCGCTAGGAGATACAATCCGGAAGACTACGGCTTCTTCCTTGGTCAATTGCTTCTCTCTCTCCGGTTGGGTAAATCTACTAACTTTCTTGTAATTATTAATTAATCATGCGAATCGAATCGTGGTATTATCACATGCAAATTTATTCGTTGCTTCCGCTATGCATGATCGAGTGTCTCGATCGGTGCTGTGAATCAGATCTGACGATCCAATTATGGATCGGATCCGGATTCGGGTTTCTATATATCTAGTAGCTAAGCACTTCACGGGCATGGGCTTAGGTCCTCGTGTGGGAGTTACACGCGTCCCTTGGCATCGGACCGAGTATAGGGGTGTAATAGTCACATTCTAAGAAGAGTAAACGTGTCTCAACAATGATAATGGTGTATTAGCTTTTAGACTCACACATATTTAATTTACAAGTTTAAGTCTAACTACCTGATTCATTCACATACAAAGGCTTCCTACGGACTTCTAGTCTTAGCCATTCTAATTACACTACCTAGAACGTTGTAAAGAGATCATTGACTACTAAGTAAACGTCTCACAAAGCCTAAACAAACGTCTTTCGGTGCTCCCAACTTCTCCCCGCAGATGGTCCCAATTATGGTTCTGAGCTAAGGCTACCAGAAGTCGTAGTTAGACATTTCCAATTAACATTTAATGTCCTCAAAGACATGCATACCAACACTCACGCATAGTGCATAGTTGAATAACTAAATAAAGCGGACATACACCTTTGGCACCCACCAAGGACCCATTGGCGTCCGCTAACCCTGTCCCCGAAACCAATCATACCATTCTGCTTCATCCTGGCGCACGCCAAAACCTCATTGTCATCCTCCAATAGTGAATAGAGAACACTTCTTGCTTTTGGCGCCCGCCAAACCCTTATTGGCTTCCACCGATACTTTCCTGTACAACTTGTTAACTTGCTGCACCTTGTTGGCGTCCTCCAAAGCTCACTGGCATCCGCCAACATAATTGGCGCCCGACAATCAGCTATTGGCGTCCGTCAAGATGAACAGATTCATCCTATTATATCCTGCTCAGGTTGGCATCCGTCAAACCGACGGGAATAAACAGGATCAGCCTATTCCAAGGCGGTTCCTGCTGCAAATCCATACATAACAATTTCAAACCTTATTACTACCATAATCCTTCAATTAAACATCAGTTGATCACAGAAAATCAACACATTTCCGTTTAAAAGAACACCACTTACCTTTTAGCAGTTTAAAAGCGAAAAACAAAGCAAGATTGAAAGAAATCCAAGTGAATCCTTCGATTACAACTTCTACGAACAACCTACGATCCATAACGATATTCTACGATTAAAATATTCCTCTACACCAATAAACCTAATATTTTTCTCAAAAATGCTCAAGATTCCAATTTTAGGGCTAAACTGAAACTTAATGAATTGAGAATGATTAGTGTGGGAATGTTCGTCTTCTCACGGCGACCAACTTCTCCTACTGTGGTCTATACAAACGATCAACCCAATAGCCACGCGATTGCAGATTTCGTTCTCTCGTTTTCTTTGTTAATGCCGTCGCCCCTTTCTTCTATTTTTCCGAAAATTTGCCGTGATGTGTAATGTGGGAAATTAGGGAATTATTTCCTTTTTATATCCATTTATCAATTCCATTAATTTAATAAATAAATATCTTTTTAATTATTTAAATCCATTTAATTAAATAATTATGATAAATAGTAATTAGGTTAAAATAACTAAATCCCTCCTCTGTAAACAAGTTTCATCCTCGAAACTAGGGCCGAGCAAAAAACCCGATAAACCCAAACCAGCCCAAAACTCAAACCAAACCAACCCGAAATAACCCAAACCAATTGAAACCAAAAATTTTGGGTTGGTTTTTGAGCCAACCCGAATGCTATTGGGTTGGTTTGGGTTTTTTATTTCTTTCTTTGGTTCAACCCGACCCAACCCGAAAGACATTACAATAGATAATTCTATTCATAGCCAATGAAAAAGGGTTATTTCTATTTATTATCATTTTCGATCAATGTTTATTCTTGTGGCGGGTTAGTTGAAAATGGAAAAATATATGTTAGATAATTATAATCATATCAAATTAAATTCAATCTCATTCCCTTGATTCTAAATAAGAATCATATTAAAATGACTATTTGATGAGTTTAATCATTTATTCATATACATCATGAATATTTTTTTTCCTTTTCAGTTTCCATGCATGCTTTCTTTGACGTTTAACTACTGTTTTTTTAATATCTCCTTGTTGTGTTATAATTTATTGGACTTGTAATATGACGGCCATTATAAATTGTTTCTTTAATTATTGTTATCCTTAATGATTATTACTATGGACATGCGGTTTTAAATTTGAATTTCAATGGAATACATGTATGCATTTTATAACATGAAATGTTGATTATAAATACATTGCTTGTGGCTTAAAATCTGAAACCCAACCCAACCCGCACTGAAACCAACATGAACCAAACCATTGGGTTATATTATAATTTTGTTTGGTTTCGGTTAGTATTTTTTTAAACCAACCCGACTTATACTATGTAAAAACCCAACCCAAACGAACCCAACCCGACCCAAGCTCTGCCCTACTCGAAACTAAACATATTTGGGAGGTACTTGAACTCTGGAACTTTGCAAAACATAATGTCTTCTAACTCTCATGTCATCTCTGCCGGGGTGTGATTGATCCACTGAACTAAAACTAGTTGTACATCTTCCTTCTTGACTTCCTTCATCTTCCGTTTTAAGGTGTTACTGATTCTTCCGTGTTGGTCAAGTTTTTTTTTCAACCAATCTAAGGTCAATGCTTGCTTCCACATCAATGTCGGTTAAGCATTTCCTTAACATTAAAACTTAAAAGGCATTCTGCACTCGGGATAGAGATTATGGTAACTCCAACGGTATGCTAAAGGTCTGACTTTAGCTACGATCACAAAAGGACCTAAATATCTTGTGCTTATCTTGTATGTCTACCCAAACCATCTTATTCCTCTTATTGGATACTCTTTTAGATACACCTTATCTCCAGCTTTAGGCTCTAACGGTCTTCTCCGTAGATCTGCACAACTCTTCTGCTTGTCTTGAGCCATCTTGAGGTTGCGACGAACCACTTCAATCTTCTATTTAGTTTTCCGTATCAACATTGGGTCCTGCAATCTGTCATTGTTCTACTTCATCCCAGAAAATTGGTGGTATATGATTTATTTCATGCAGAGCTTGAAAATGTGCCATATGGATACTGGCGTGATGGCTATTATTGTAAACGACCTCTGCTATCTCAATCTTCACAGAAAGCCACCAGTAGAACTATTTCAACTCTTTATACATCTTGGTTGCCCCGGGAAAAACTGCAAATGTTATCTTGTGGGCTTCATTCATCACCGTCTTTCTCAAATCCTCCACCTTCGGAACACGAAGCGGACTTTTGACTCCACAAGTTGTCATCTTCATACTCATCAAGAGCTGGTTGGTTGGTCTTGATCACTCGGTTGTAACCAACTACAACTGGATCTTCATATTGTTCCTTCACGATCTCATCACCTATGTCTGATCTTGCAACCAACGGTACGACATACTTTACTTCCACTTGTTGACTATATCCGGAAAGCTTATAAACTTCCTAATTGATCCACAACTTCTGGCACATTTGACTTCTATGAATCGCAGCTTCCATCACTGCAACAAAGGCTTGCACAAGAACTGCAAGGATCCGACTGAAGGGTTTCTGAGACTTTTTGGGTAGGAGGAAATGCACATTTGCCATACTTTCTTTTTGACGGTCTAATCCAATCCTTGCGGTGAGGCTAAAGATAGCACAACACTTCTATAAAAAGTGCATTAGAGAGGAGTCTTCTAGACGGTGAATTCCTAGACGTTACTGTGATACAGATAGGGAGTTGATGTTGGAAGATATAAATTATCTTACAAAAGTTCTGCGGATGAAATCGGATTGGAAAACAACGGAAGCTGGTACGAGGTACATCAACACTAAAAGGGATGATTGTTGAGCTTAAGACTAATTGGCTTAGACTTGACCATTATTGGCTAGATTTTTTTTATAAGGGTTTACTTGGAAAGCCGGGAGAATTGAGAAGTGAAAAGTTGAGTACCAGGGTGCTATGTCAACTTGGTAAGCCAAAGAAAAGCATAATGCACTTGAAACAAGGGAGGTTTCTTGGATTACAATCAAGACATGAGGACTCCGGGTTGAGGAAAGCTTGAAGTTGGTTAAAGATTGAAGGATGAGCGTTGTATCATAGTGAAAGACATAACCACCAAAGGAAAGCAAAAATATTATCTTGCAGATGGAATTCTTTTAAGAAAGTGGAATTCTGCAGGATACGGTGGTCTGCAAAGATACTCAGGCTGCTTGAAAGGAGGATATTGAGCTTTTACATAAGCCCTCGGAAAGTGGGGACGTTAAGGGAAACATAACATGTTGGACTTGGAAACGCTTAACACAAGAGGAAAAGAGTTTTACACTTGAGAACATTTGGAAAATGACCTTAATCGTTAATGATTCGATAAACAAAATGGATGTTGGCAAACAAGGAGAATCCTCAGTTCACATGAATGTTGTAGAAGAATCATCCCACAACAGAAAACAAAGATAAAGTGCAAGGTCAAGCACCTGAAAGACTAAATAACTCATTGATCAAAAAGAGTGTAGGAATCTCAACATGAAGAAGTTACGGGGCCAAAACGAGTACACCAAAAAGGGTCTCAGAATGGAATAAAACTTGTCAAGAAGTGTCCAAGTTTGCATTAGCCAAAGAGAGGTTATTTCAAGATTAAAAAGGGATATTTTTTTTTTCAAAGTATTGTAAAGGAATGTTAAAAGTTTTGAAAATGGGTCTGCGATAAGCGAGCTTTTGAGTGAAGGGGAATGGTCACTTAAGAAATGTCGGATAAAGTTTGATTTCAAGGAATTAACTCAAAAATTCAAGAGCAGTTTAGAAGTCACTGAAAATCCGATTCAAGGAGTTCCATGTTGCACTACTCGAGATGAATAGTATAGTGTTGAAGAATAAGTGTGATTGCGTGTAAGTGGTTTTCACTAGCAAGAGGACTAGGTCAATCGTAGTGTAGCAAGGGCGAGTCAAGGTCGATCCCACAGAGAGTATTATTTAATTACGTTAAACACAACCACAATTTATATGTCAACCCGAAGGGGTGGTCTTTGACCAACATAAAGGAACATTAAATAAACGATATGCAAATAAACCAATAGTCTATCATGTATTAAAAAGGCATTAACCAAACTATTCACAGCTAATCTCCCCTTAATCCGTATTTGATTCGTATGTGTAATTAAGCTACGGGTGCAGTCTCCTAACCTTGTTTACTTCTATGGGACGGACAATAAACGTCTGTGTGCAGTTAACCTCCTTCGTTGGTTGTATTAACCCACACGCAATAAGTTCTAGAAAGTGCCGGCTCAAGACCGAGAACCTCCATAAGCAGCTATCGTGGATTGACTAGAACGTTCCTTAGGGATTAATCCAGGCTATAACACTTCACATTTTAAGGCCTTCGTGTTAATTTATGATGTACGAGAAGTAGATTGGCCAGATCTAACCTACCGTGAATTAAACCTGTCGATCAACGTAGGTGACGATGAACCACAAAATATGGGTTTACTAGGTATCTCGCAATTGCGATAAAGACCGTCGCAATTGCGAGAGAATGCAACTGTTAATTCTGCATTTTCATATTAACGAATTGAATAAATAAGGATTAAGGTTCGTTTAATTAATTCATAGTTGATTAGATGCAAGCATAATCTAGATCTATCATGAAAACAAGATCAAATCTAAGTTATGAAATTAAAAATCGGAGCAGGACATACCATGGTACAAATCACGCTCTCACCCCTAAATTTGCTTCCACATCGCCAATTAGATTGATCTGTGAAGAACATAAACCAAACACAATTCAATAATGAAAAACTCATGACTTATTTGAAAGAAAGTAAAATAAGAAAAGAAGACTTTAATCACCAAAAGACTACATTGTATCAGTTGATGAATAAAAAAATAAGAATAATGATTGAATTGGTGATTACGAATGCGCAACACTGATGACTTTTCTTTAGGGTGTATAAACCGACTTAAGGGAAAACCTAATCATTGGAGGACAAGAAAATGCGTTTACACAACTTCTAGAAGGCTCTATTTTGCGGCGGCCATGTTCTCAATTGCGAGGGCAAATTCATACTTTCTATCTGCCAACATAACTTGGATGATTCTGGAAACCCCAGGCCCGTTTTCACAAGGCTTGCAATTGCGAGAGCGAGGCTCGCAATTGCCGGTGTAGACTTTGGAATTGCGAGAGCTAAAACTTTCATATATAAGTCTAAGCCCATTTCGTCCTGTAAGTATCCCAAAACAGCATTGTAATATCACCAATCAGATTCTCAGGTCCAATCACTGGTCGAAACGCTTCAACCATTAGCTCCGTTCACTTCTTTATCAATTGATTATCATATTCAGCCCAAATGATGCTCCAAACACTTGTCCCTCTATCAATAAAACCATAACACATAGTATCTTCTATTTCCGGTAAATAACACATAAAATACACGGTTAATACGCATAATACCAATTTAGTCACCCCAGGTGTTGGTCCCTTGAAAAGGCTTTGTTTAAGTTTAGAGGGGGGGGGGGGTGAATAAACTTAACACTTAAAACTTGTGGAGTTAACAAACTCAAAGAACTTCGGTAGCCTGGCGATAACTCAAGAGTCCGCCGACACTCGATAGTCACGACTATTGACTTTACTGAATTTGTTGCAGCGGAATATGTTCAAAGTAAGCCTTATTACTTGTTGTTAAAAATGATACCAAGTATTAGATACTCAGTAGTGTATGTGTGTGATTCAGTTGCTAGTTCAGTAGATTGATGTGCTAAATGTACTAAGTACAGAAAGAAAGTAGGCAATTTTTATAGTGGTTCCAGGTGGTGTAATCCTGTCAGTCCACTCTTCTCCTATGATGTTGGAGGTAATTCACTAGAGATTCTTGAGATAGCAGTTACAATAATCCCTAAGTTGCTTGTCCTTCACCAATAACTATGGCTTCACAAACTAAACACTTGGAACAGGTAGGATTGCTGCTCCAAAGTCTTCCACTGGTCCTTGAAGGGTAGAATTTCCTCTTCACCAACTCCACCACAAACAACAATCCTTGACACCAAAAGATGCTTCACTGTCTTCAGTAGATTTATTATAAAAGAAAGCTTGAATCAAGTAAGTGATTCAGCTTTCAGCAGCTTGATCAGGATGATATGATCAGCAACTTGAGGTCTTCAAGTGTGTAAACTTGATGTAGCTTGATAGCAGATTACACTTGAAAAAGTTTACCGGATCAGTAGCTTTAAGTTCAGTAGGGTCAGCAGGGTGATTTCTTGATAAGAGTCTGAAGCTCAAGATTATTTGTTGTTTTACTTTCAAAAATCATCATCTGTATCTGAATTTGGAGTCCTCTATTATAGGTAGAAATCCTTGTGACTTATGTTTGAAATTCAAACATAGGCGTTTCATATTTGTCCCACTTGACTTGCTTTCTCACATCGTTTCATAAATAATTGACATTGTCGATTTACTTTTGACAGATTTCTGATCTGCCCACCTTTTGACTTGTATCCATTGGATAAAGCTCTGTTTCTTTCCATCGTCCCTTTAATCTTGGCCATTGATTTGTTTGATAAAATCAGAGGTTGTTATCTGTCCTTATCCTTGTATTCTTCCAATGTAACCTTTGAATAGTTCGAGATATATATCAGCAGGTTCCTGTGGGTATCAGTCTGTTGAAATACATTTCAGTCAGCTGATCCAAATTTGCTGTGTTTATAAAAACACTTCAGCTGACTTCTCTTGTATCTAACTTTTTGTTATTAAGTTAGATTACACCGTTTTGAATATAACTAATTTCCAATCACCATTTAACTTGTGGAACTTAGACCTTGTACACAAGGTATATGCAATCGATTTAGGTCATCACAGACTTCTACAAATTCGATTCCATATCATTGACTTTAAATACTAAGTTTGATCCCTTAGCCTTCAATAAGCGAGTTTGACCCCTCGGCCTTCGCCTTGATGAGGGTTCCTAAACTAGTCTCTCGACTCGTGTACCCTCTTGATCTAGACAAGTCTCATTGATTAAAGTCGGTGACCTTTACTGAGTGCTTGTTTGTTCAAACCTATACAAAGATCAAACTCTTATAAGCCTATACATTTAATCTAGACATCTTTTTGCCTTTGCTTTATAATAGCTAGTCTGGCACTCATCACCAAAACTTAAAAATAAGTCCAACAATTTCCCTATTTTTGGTGATGATGCCAATACCCTCCTTACAGCAAAGCAAAAAGAGTAAAAACAAAAACAGAACAAATTCAGTTATTTCTCATTATAATCATATTTGTTCAAAAAGTATTACAGTCTAGATTCAGCAAAAATAAGGCAGATAAGTATGCTGATCTAGTTTCTTCTTTCTCTTTCTTGCCTCTCCTTCTCTTGCTGCTCATGATATTCCCTTATTTCTCTAACCATTTGTCTTATCCATTCATTTTCTATAAGGTAAAAATCAATATGGGGATTCACTTCTTTCCACCATTTCCATGCTTCAGGTAGAGTAAGGTTGATCTGATGAACTCTGAAGCCTAAACGCATGTATAATTCCTTGAATTCATTCATTGAATCTTTACCTGATGTAGTAGGTAGACTCCTTCCACCTCTACCACCTCTTCCACTGCTGTGTGAAGATCTCAAGGCTCTAACTCTTGCTTCCCAAAACTTAAGCCCCAAAAAGGAATTGAGTCCCTCATGAAAGCCCTTGTCATGGTAAGGTCTTCTCTTGTTATAGTTGAGTTTCTTGTACTCCTTGAAAAGATCATCAGTCAGTGGAAGTCTGCCAGGTGCAGGTTCTCTAAATGCATTGGTGTCAGCTTCCCATCTTTTCTGTGTAAATATCCAAGCAGCCTCTTTTGCTACTGCTGTTTGGCTCTCTTCCCCCTTATTGACATCATCAACAAAACGGGACAACATGCCATGAACACTTTCTTGTGTGATCACTAAGTTGCTCAGTTAACCCTCCATAATCTCTGTTCTAGTGTCAACTGCAGTGATCCTTCCTTGCAATGTCTGCTCCAGTAGATTGATCCTCTATGTAAGCTTAGGATCCAATCCAGCAGGGTAAAGTGTTCCAGCAGATTTAGCCTCAGCAGGCTTGGGTGCATCAGCAAGTTTGTTAAGTTTTTGGTGTATGGATGTAATCTGATCTTTTAGGAACTTATCCTTCAGTGTATTGCCCTGTTTAATTCCCTTTACATCCATGGCAAGATCAGCAAGAGCATACTGAGTGGAGGTAATATTGGAAGCAACAATCTCAGTGGTTCTCCTTCTATTTTCCACTAGATTCATCAAATCTTCAAACCTCTGCTCTTGCCTGTCAAGTTTAGTCCTTAATTTTGTAATGTCATTTCTGACAGCCCTCAACTCATCCAACACCTGTGCTGGTACCCCACCAGCCATTCCTCCAGCCATATGTCCAGCAGACTTATCAGCAGGTTCTTCCATATTGTACTGTGCCCTCTGTCTGCTGACAACCATGGCCCAACTCATGTCCTTTCCAACAGGGTTAGGACCTTGGAATTCCTCTAGAATTGGATCTAGGGCAAGTTCTTCCAAGATTGGTACAAATGCCTGTTGTGGTTCATCTTCAATCTGTTCCTCCTCAGGCATTTGAAACTCCTCATCACTGAAGTCATAGTCCAACAGCTGCTCATCCTCATCAATAACAGCAGTCTGCTGACCATCATTCCCTTCAGTCACCTTTACTCCAATAGGCTCCACTACAGCAGCCTGTTCTCCAACAACTACAGGGATTTCCTCCAAACCCGTTGATAGTTCCAACCTTTGTCCAGGTGATATTTGGTCCTCAGCAACCTGTACCACCAGTTCCGACCTTTGTTCAGGTGCTGTTTGAATCTCAGCAGCCTAAACCTCCTGTCCAATCACTGTCTGTTCCTCAGTGATTAGGACACTCTCTTCTACACAAATGAGAGGAAAAGTTGCCATGTTTTCCTCTAGAATCCCTCCTGCATCAGCAATCTTCTGTAGATCCTCAGCAGATTTAGTGATAGTGCCCTGAGTGTCAATCCAATCTTGATATTGAACTGAATCTTCTGAACTAACATCAGGCTCACTATATTAAATAACATTTTCTTCATCCAGATCTATAGTTTGCTGGCCTTCAGCAGACTCACCAGCATCAGCAGATTGATCTGCTGCATCATCTGTTGATCTTTGACCAGTGGCTTCATCAGTTGTCCCTTTTGCCACTCCACTGGTCTCCACAGGGAAATTGGGGGAATCACCATCAGAATCAGATGATGAAGAGTCATCACTGCCAGGTGTGTACTTTGGATCCTTGAACATTAGTTTGGCACTATTCTTCCCTTCATCCAACAGATCCATTAGCCTAGTTTGCAGCAAGGTTGTATCTTCTAATTCCAATAGGCTGTGCACACCCAGCTAATCAAATGCCCATTCTTCAAATCCACTCATTGGATCAGCAGCTGGTTTTTGTTTCTTGTAGAATCCAAACATCCATTGAAAATATCTTTGCACTCTTTTGAAGTTGGGATCTACCTTATCATTCTTAGATCTCTGCTCCCTCATTTCATATGGCATTGAGGGCTTCTTTGGAAGAGGTTGCTCAACTTGTTGTCCCCCAAATGTTTCAAAAAGATGAGTAAGAGTATCTATTACAGATACGAACAGGTCGGTAAGTTTTTCCTGATGTACATTTGTACCTACCACCTCCATCTGCTCAACACTTACTTCCCACTGACTTACATGCTCATCAGCAGGGTTAGCAGCTGACAACTCTTCCTCCTGAACTATTGCAGAATTTGCTAGGTCTTGTATTGTTATTTCAACATCCACAGCAGGTGTAGACTCAGTAGTCTGCTGTGGTTGTTCAGTAACCTCAGTAGGTTGCTCAACAACAACCTTTCCACTCACAGTAGGCAAAACAGTCTTTAAAGGTTCAGCCTCAATAGCATTTTGCTCTTCTTCTTCTTCCCTTTGTTCTTCAAGAATCCGCAATTGTTTTCCTTTTCCATGCTTCTTCCTTGTAACAATCTCCTTCATTCTCTTAAAAGGTTGTTCAGCTTCAACCTCAGTAGCTTTTCTCTTTCTACTATCTGCTTTCTGTTGTTCTCTCAAAATATCAGCAGTAGACTTCTTCTTTGTGACAGCAGGGTTAGTAACCTCAATTTCAACTGGACCCTCAGTAGACTCAGCAGTCTGTTTCCTTGTTTTCTTAGGCTTTAACATTTCTGTGATTTTTCTTGGGTCAACAGCCTTTCTCTTCTCAACAGTCTTCTTAGGTGCAGCAGACTTAGCCACTTGGTTAACTTGCTCGCCACCAGCATCATAGTCTCCACAATTATTATCACTTCATGTAGCCTCATCATCTACATCTTCATCATCATCTAATCCAGGAATAGGAGTAGCAACTTCTGGCTTGTATCTGGATTTGTTAATCTTCTCTGATGCAACATCAAGTATTTGAAAATGATTCAACAAGGTCTGAATCAGTAGACCTAGGGGCTTGGTTTTGGACTTCCTTACACCATCTCTATCTTCAGTAAATACCTTCTTCATGTAATGTATAAAGAATCCAGCCCAATCAAACTTCATACTTCTACAGATGATGATCAGTAGGTCTATTTTAGGTCCAGACAGTGTGTCTAGACTCCCAATGAATCCCAAAATGGTTTTGGCAATTAATTTGCTCAGTAGATTATACTCATATCCAATATGCTTCACATTAATGCCTAGTGATGAAGGTATCTTCTCATTCGTCTTTATTGCATCCACAAACTTTATCCTTGGCAGATTCCTTGCTTCTGGATTGGTAGGAGAACCATTTCCAGGTCCAAAATGAAAAATTTCTCTCAGTAGGTCTGAAGAGATTTCAACCTCTCTACCATTAACCGTTGAAGTGATGGCCTCTCTTCCTTCATGTAAAACTATGTTCTTCTAGAATTCCAACACGTTGACATAAAAGATCCTTTCTAGCCTTCTGTTGATAACATTTTCCAACCCAGCAATCCTTCTGATTCTTCTTCCGATGTTAATAGCTAACTCTGTAGAGTGACAATCAGTAACATATCCTCTCACACTTTGACTAGTTCCAATATGAACTTCATCATTGTTCGCCATTATAAATGAGAAAGATGAAGAAGAAAGCTTTCAAATCTATGTTCACACAAGGTATTTGCAGAGAAAATCAATCTGAGTGTTGTGATGATCATTTGTGTATAGGTCTATATATATAACAGAGAGTAGTGGTTGGAAACTGTCAGAGCACATACTGTAGCATTAACCACGATTAAATTTGAATAAATGAGATCTTGACACGTGGCCTATAACTTATCCATAAAGAATGGTAACCATTCGATCATGTAACTGTGGTTATAAAGATAGAATAAATATCCTGCTATTTTGCTTTTTGACTTTTGTTAAAGTTTGACTGTAACGTATGCCTTAGCAGCCTTTTGCCATCAGTAGACTTGGCTCAGTAGTCTGCTGAAAAAGATGTCTCAACAGCCTGCTGATAGAGTTACTCTGCTGATCTTCAATTCTTCTAGTTTTGTCCAACTGATAATACAAGATGTAGTTTAATACCAATGACTGATCTGTCAAGTGAGCTCACCCAGCATGACAAAGACCAATCCCCTTGGCAACTTTATTTGCTCAATTGTCCAAACATGAGTACATGGAATTGTTGATACCAATGACTAATCTGCTAAGTGAGCTCACCCAACATAGCAAAAACTAATCCCCTTGGTGAATTCCAGTACCTTGTTGAACATAGGTGTATCAGTCAACTTTAATTATTCCAAGTTCAGTCCTTAACTTAGCAAATCTTTCACTATCCAATGGTTTAGTGAAAATGTAAGCAAGTTGATCTTCAGTAGGGATGTAAAGAACCACCACATATTTCTTTTCAACATGATCTCTTATGAAATGATGTCTCACATCAATATGCTTGGATCTTGAGTGCAAACAGGATTTTTTGTGATTGCAATTGCACTTGTGTTGTCACACATTATAGGAATTTCTCTTTCTTCAATTCCATAATCCCTTAATTATTGTCTTAGCCGGAGTATTTGTGCACAGCAGTTTCCAGCTGCAATGTATTCAGCTTCAGTAGTGGAAGTTGATATTGAATTCTGTTTCTTGCTCAACCAGGAAACTAGTCTATTTCCCATCAACTGACAAGTTCATGTGGTGCTTTTTCTATCAATCTTATGTATAAAGTCTGATCAACATCTTTGCCTTCTTTGTCTTCATCCAATCTTATGTTTGTACTCATAGGAGTTGATACTTTGGTGCTGTTTTCCATACCAAACTTCTTCAGCAGCTCCTTGGTGTACTTGGTTTTATGAATGAAGATTCCATCTTTCATTTGTTTGACTTGCAAACCCAAAAAGTAGTTCATTTCTCCCATCATACTCATTTGGAATTTACTTTTCATTAGATTAGCAAACTTCTCACATAACAATTCATTTTCAGAACCAAAAATTATGTAATCAACATAAATCTATACCAGCAGGGTGCTGTCTCCTTCATTGATTCTGAAAAGAGTCTTGTCAATGGTACCTTTGGTAAAACCACTGTTCACCATGAATTGAGATAGGGTCTCATACCATTCTCTTGGTGCTTGTTTCAAACCATAAAGTGCTTTATTGAGTATGTACACTTTATCTTCTTGATCTTTAACTTCAAAACCAGGAGGTTGCTGAACATAGACCTCCTCTTCCAGAATGCCATTCAAAAATGCACTCTTGACATCCATGATATACTTTGGTTTTTTAAGCAAATAGCCAAGAATAATTAATTGTTCCAAAGTTT
This sequence comes from Gentiana macrophylla, assembly GCA_026214975.1. NCBI lineage: Eukaryota > Viridiplantae > Streptophyta > Magnoliopsida > Gentianales > Gentianaceae > Gentiana > Gentiana macrophylla. Next base: position 54,520 of record JAOBSW010000892.1, read on the forward strand.
AGAACATGGGCATATGTGAATCAAAATCTATTAACACTTGGTCCCTTGAAAGGCTTTAGTTAAGTAGGGGGGTGAATAAACTTAACACTTAAAACTTTGGAGTTAACAAATTGCAACTTCTGCTTTGAGACCTCGATAACTTTGTCTGCTTTGAGACTCGATAACTTTAGCGATATGCATGAGTCTCTTGTGATTCGATTTGCTAAATTTGTGCAAATGGAATAATATCAAAATTAAGCCTTGTTACTTGTTGTTAAATATGTTACTAAGTATTAGATACTCATTAGTGTATGTGTGTGATTTGGTTGCTAGATTCAAGCGAGTTGATATGGATAATGACTAAGTCACAGAGAAAGTAAATGCGATAAGTAAGTAGAGAGATTTTATAGTGGTTCCGGGTGATGTAATCCTGTCAGTCCACTCTCTTCTCTGTGATGTTGGAGGAAATTCACTAGTGATCTTTGAGTTATCTGTTACAAAGAATCCTAGATTGCTTGTCCTTCACCAATAACTATGGCTTCACAAAGCTGGCCAGGAGCAGGTAGGATTCTTTGCTCTGAGTCTTCCACTTGGTCCTTGAAGGGTAGGATTGCCTCTTCACGGCTCCACCACAAACCAACGATCTTTCACACCCAACAGATGCTGCTTCTTTGTCTTGGTGATTCTTTATAAGATAAAGAATGAATCAAATAAATGATTCGATTGCAGCGACTTGATTAGGATGATGTAATCAGCGGCTTGCAGTCTTCAAGTGTGTATGCTTGATGCAGCTTGAAACAGAATGCACTTGAAGAAGATAACTAGATCGGCGAGCCTTAAGCTCGAGTAAGTTCGGCGAGGTGTTTTTATTTCGGTATTGTTACTTAAAGTTTTTCCCAAAATTCATCATCTAGTTTCTGAGTTGAAAGTCCTCTATTTATAGGTAAGAGTGCATGTGACTTGAATTTAAAATTCAAATGTGACCGTTCCTTGTATTTGTCCCATCACTTTGCGCATTACTGTCACTATTCATAGGGGTGACAACATCGGAGATTACTTTTTGTGATGCGATCTGTCCCACCCTTTGACTTGTATCAATGGATAAAAATAAGGATCATCCCAACGTCTTTTTAATCTCAGCCTTTGATTTGCTTGATAAGTCAGGAGGTAGTTGGCGTTCTTATCCATGTAATCTTCCAATAATCTTGAGTTAATCGAGGTATATATAGCAGGTTCATCAGTCTGCTGTAAAACCAATCAGTCTGCTGAACATCATTATTTTGTCTGTAAAATATAATCCAGCTGATTACTTTTATCTAACTTTTATTTGTGAAGTTAGATTACATCATTTTAAATATAACCAAGTTCCAAACATCATCCAACTTGTGGAACTTAGACCTTCTACACAAGGCATATGTAATCAAGTTTAGGTCATCACAGACTTGCCTAAAATCGATTCCATATCCTTGACTTTGATTACTAAGTTTGATCCCTTAGCCTTCATTAACTGAGTTTGAACCCTCGGCCGCCGGTCTTCGGTCTTGGCGGAGTTCGGACCGGTCTCTTCGACCTATCTACCCTCTTGACCTAGACCGATCTGCGATATCAATCAAGTGACCCTTTTCTGATGCTTGTTTGATTAAACCTATTTATGAATCAAACTCTAATAAACCTATACATTTTATCTAGACATCTTTTTGCCTTTGCACTATAACAGCTAGTATGGCACTCATCATCAAAACTAAGAAATAAGTCCAACAATTTCCCCCTTTTTGGTGATGATGCCACTACCCTCACCTAATCAGCAAAGCAAAAAGATAAAAACAAAAACAGAACAAATTCAGTCATTTCTCATTATAAATATTTGTTCACAGTATTACAGTCTAGCATCAGCAAAGATAAAATAATGATAAGTAGCTGATCTATTGTCTCTTCTCTCTTTCTTGTCTAGCCTTCTCAGCTTGCTCTTGATAGGCTCTAATTTCTTCTATCATGTCCCTCATCCATTCATTTTCAATAAGTGTGAAATCAATATAAGAGTTGACTTGTTTCCACCAATTCCATGCTTCAGGCAGGACAAGATTGATATCATTCACTCTGAATCCAAATCTCATATAAAGATCCTTGAATTCATTAAGTGAGTCTTTTGCTTTTGTAATAGGCAACACCCTATCACCTCTGCCACTTCTTCCACCTCTGCCTCCTCTGTAATTTGACCTTAAGGCTCTGACTCTTGCCTCCCAAAATTTCAAACTCAAGAAAGAGTTAAGGCCTTCATGAAATCCCATATCATGGTAAGGTCTCCTTCTGTTATAAAATTCTTTCTTGTATTGTGTGAGGAGATCATCGGTGAGTTGAACTCTGCCGGTGCGAGTCTCTAAAAGCATTTGTATCATCAATCCATCTTTTACGTGCAAAGAGTCTTGCGGCCTCCTTTCTTTGCGGTGATTTGCCCTCTCTCCCCCCTTAGTGACATCATCAACAAAGCGGGAGATGAGGCCATGAATACCCTCTCTGTGATACAATCACTCTATGCAATTGGCCTTCCATGGTTCAGTTCTAGTATCAATGGTAGTGATCCTAGATTGCAATGTCTCCTCCGGTCTGTTGATCCTTTTCGGTGAGTTTGGGATCGGGCATAGCGAGTTGTTGTTGTGGGCGGCGAGGCTCGGCGAGTTTAGGAGCTTGACAAGCTTGTCAAGTTTCTCATGTATGGAAAGAAGTTGGTCTTTTAGAGACTTGTCTTTGGCTTTATTTCCAACTTTGATACCACGACATCTAGTATCAAATCATTCATAGCATTTTGAGTAGATGCAAAGTTTGAAGCAAGCTGTATCGATAGATTATGCATTATCATTTACCATCTTCATCGATTCTTCAAATCTTTGTTCTTACTGTCAATTGAGTTCTTAAGCTGTTGCATGTCATTTCTTACAGATTCTTAACTCATTGACAACTTCAATTGGCACTCCACTAGTCATTCTACTATCGGTAGGTCCATCGATGAGGCTCCTCAACTCTATATTGTGCACTGTTGTCTCACGATGACCATTGCTTTACTCAAATCTCTCTCGGCCCGGGGAGGTCCTTCCTCAACCATTGCACCAAGAATGTCTTCCATATTTGGATCTTGTGCGAGTTCCTCAACAACTTCTTCTTGTCCAAAAATTTGAAATTCTTCATCACTTTGTAGTCATAATCCAGTAATTTGTTCTTCTTGATTAACACGGCGGACTGCTTGATTATCCTTCCCTACTGAGTGGTCTTGGCTCAGAAGGCTCCACTTCTGACTGGCCTCGGCAGCGGCGGGGTTTCCTCCAAACCCAAAGTTTGTTCCAACTTTGTGTCAGTCTTTGTTTGAGACTTCGACAACTTTGTACCTCTGTTCCAACCTTTGTCAGTCTTTGTTTGTACCCCAGCAACCTGTACCTCCTCTTCAGTTTCCTGTGGATTAAAGATATTGGTATTATCCACTTGAAAACCTTCTGCATGACCAATCTTGTGCAGGATGATGGCAGTTTTAGTAAGAGTGCCTTCAATGTCAAATCCATCTTGATATTCAATGGATTCCTCAGAACTAGCACTTGGTTCACTAAAGTCAGTGGCTTTTTCTGATCCAAATCAACAATCTGTTCATCTTCAGGTTGTCCAGCAGGCTCTACAACATGAAATGTAGCAGATTCATCAACTAGCCTACCATCACTCAATGTAATTCCCTCATTGATCAATGCTTCTAGATCATCCATGGTGAGATCTTGTAGATCCTCATCCATTTCTTGATCTCTTTGGCCTCGGCGAGACTTACGATACTGATGGTGTGTTGCAGCGGGTGGATCATTTATCAATGCGGTCCAGCTGGGTTCTCACGGTCTGAGGAAATCTCCTTGAGTCGGATGATGAGGAAGAATCATCATCTCCATCTCTTGGATCTCTGAACTTAATACCCTCCTCCTTACATTTGCTCATCAAATAGATCCATCGATGCGGATTGCGGCGAGTGGTATCAACAGATCGACAAGTTCTCCACTCCCAAATTGTTAAAAGCCCATTCCTCAAAATCGTCATAGGTCAAGTGGTGGCTTTTGTTTCTTGTAGAAACCAAACTTCCATTGAAAATAATCGGCAATTTCTTTGAAGTTTGGGATCCACAGATTCTTGATTTTCTTCCTCTCTTTCACATGCCTTTCAAAGGGCATGAAAGATCTCTGAGGAAGCGCCCGGTGGCTTGTTGACCTCAAAGGTCCCAACAAGCGGACTCATAGTCTCTTCTACGAGATGTTTGAAAAAAATCGTGAGTTCTTTGTGATTGTGTAGTTGTACCTACTACTTCCATCTGTATCACACTTGATTCCCCCTGACTCACATGCTCATCAGCAGGGTTAGCAGGTGACTGCTCTTCCCCCTGAACTATTGCCAAACTTGCAGGGTCTTCAATCAAGTCTTCAATCACCTCTTCAACTACCACGGCGAGTTCGATGAGATTCTTTGTGGTTCTTGACAGATTGCTCAACAACAACACCATGCGGCTTGGTAGATTCACCAATAACATCTTCTACGGCGAGGCTGCAGTGTGATTCTTTGTGATTCTTCAACAGATTGCTCAACAACAACTGTTCACTTCGGTAGACTTAATAACCTCATCGGTGAGGAATCACTGATTACAAGCTGGTGGAATAATAGTTAAGGGCTCGGCCTCAACGACCTCTTCTTCTTCTCACGACACCTCTTCTTGGACTTTTGTTTTCCAAGATTCTCAATTCTTTTCCTTTGCCATACTTCTTCTTTTTGGCAACCTCCTTCATCCTCTTGGATAGGGGTTCATCATCATCATCATCATCATCATCATCATGTCATGTAGATTTTCTCTTTCTACTATCTTCTTTACTGTTGTTTTGTCGAATTTCAACAATGATTCTTCTTGCGGCTCTGGCGAGAGGTCGGTAACCTCCACTTGACCCTCGGCGAGACTCAATGATCTGTCTTTGTTTCCTTTCTTGTTCTCTTTGATTTCAAGATTTCTGTAATCTTCCTAACATCAGCACTCTTTCTCTTTCCAGCAGTTTTCTTTGATGCAGCAGGTTTGATGGATATCTTCTTAGTTTGCTGAACCTGCTCACCACCAGCATCACCGTCATCTCCATCATCATTATCACCAGCATGCTCTCCAGCAACCTCTTCATCATCATCTAGTCCAGGAATCGCATGATCAATCTCCTTCTTGTATCTGGACTGATTTATGTCAACTGGTTCAAGATCAGGAACCTCCAGATGATTCAGCAGGGTCTGAACCATCAAACCTAGGGGTAAGGCCTTTGATTTTCTTTTCTTTAATTTGTCCTCCTTGGCTACTTTCTTCATATAATGAATGAAATAACCACCCCAATCAAATTTCATGTACGCAAATGATAATCATCGACTCTATCTTGGGTCACGATAGAGTATCCATCTTGCCAACTAGCCCAAGTATGTTCTTTGCAATGAGCTTGCTCGTGATTTATATTCATTACCAATGTTTTTGCAATTGATGCAGTGCTTGATTTGATAGTTGCATTTGTCTTGATCGATCTACAAAAGCCATCTTGTCCAATCCCATAGCCGGGATTGGTGAACCATCAACAACTTCTTCAAAACCAAACACTCTCTCGGCCAGATTGGAGGAGATTACAAGCTCCTCACCATTCACTGATGGTTTTGAATGCTTGATTCCTTCTTCTATAACAATATTCTTCCGAGAAATCAATAACATTGGTGTATGATATTGTTTCTAATCGATGTTGAGTTTGTTCTCCAGGCTGCAAACCTTCTTATTCTTGACCTATATTAATGGCGGTTCCGTTACTGTTTGCATCAACAACATAGCCTCTTACACTTTGGCTTGATTCGATTTGAACCTCAATCCTTTCCGCCATTGAAATAAGAAAAAGATGAAGAAAGATTGCTCTCAAATCTGTGTTCACCACGATGTAGATTTTGCTGAGAGATAAAGCGAGAAATTGCAAGTGGAGAAGCTGCTTTGTATATGATCGATTTTATAGGCGGTGGGTAGTTGAAAGTCATCACGGCCGCGTACATTGAGGTAACCACGATTAAATTTGATTAAATCTTTGTCTTGACACGTGGCCCATTACTCCTCCATAACGTTTGTAACCGTTGGATGGTTTATTTGTGGTAATAATGGATAAAATAAATATCCGCCAATATGCTTTTTGACTTTAATTACTTTGGTGAGTAACGTTCCCTCCAAAGAGGTAATCCTCGGCGAGGTGGGCTCGGCGGTGTCTTTGATAAGTAGACCAGCGACCTGCTTTGACAAAATTACTCTCTTGATCCTTGTTTTCTTCTTGTTTTGTTCAATTGATAATACAAGATGAGGTTTAATACCAATGGCCCGATCACATCAAGTGAGCTCACCCAAAATGACAAAGACCAATCCCCTTGGCAACCTCATTTGCTCAATTGTCCAAACATAAGTACATGGAATTGTTGATACCAATGACTAATACGCTAAGTGAGCTCACCCAACATAGCAAAGACTAATCCCTTGGTGAATTCGATTACCTTCTTGAATATCGAGTCAATCTTTATGATTCCAAGTTCGGTCCTTAATTTAGCAAATCTTTCCTTTGTCAAGAGGTTTAGTGAAAATATCGGCAAGTTGATCTTGGTAGGAATGTATAGAACCACCACATCTTTCTTTTCAACATGATCTCTTATAAAATGATGTCTCACATCAATGTGCTTGGTTCTTGAATGCAAAACAAGATTTTCTGTGATTGCAATTGCACTTGTGTTGTCACACATGATTGGAATTTCCCTTTCTTCAATTCCATAATCCCTTAATTGTTGTCTTAGCCATAGTACTTGTGCCGCAGCTTGACTTCCAGCGACAATGTATTCGACCAGAGATGGAAGTTGAAATAGAATTACATTTTCTTGCTAAACCAGGAGACAGTCTATTTCCCATTAAGCGCGGAGTTCTGAGGTGCTTTTTCTATCAATCTTGCATCCAGCATAATCAGAATCTGAGTAGGATATTACTTTGAAGCTTCCTTCCTTGGAATACCATATCCCTACTCCCAAAGTCTCTTTAAGATACTTGAGAATTCTCTTAACTGCACCTAAATGACTTTCTTTAGGTTTAGATTGAAATCTTGCACAAACACCTACAGCAAAGGATATATCAGTCTGCTTTGGCGGTGAAGTCTGACAATGATTGCCTATCATCATACGTATAAGGTCGATCAACATCTTTGCCTTCTTTATCTTCATCTAATCTGATGTTTGTACTCATAGGAGTTGAATTCTTAGTGCTATTTTCCATACCAAACTTCTTCAGCAACTCCTTGGTATACTTGGTTTGATGAATGAAGATTCCATCATTCACTTGTTTGACTTGCAATCCCAAAAGTAATTCATTTCTCCCATCATACTCATTTGGAATTTGCTCTTCATTAGATTTGCAAATTTTTCACAAAGTAAATCATTCTCAGAACCAAATATTATGTCATCCACATAAATTTGTACCGGCCAGTCTTTGTCCCCCTTCACGATTACGAAAAGAGTCTTGTCAATGGTGCCTTTTGTGAAACCATTGTCTACCAAGAATTGAGATAGAGTCTCATACCATGCTCTTGGTGCTTGTTTCAATCCATAAAGTGCTTTGTTGAGTCTATACACTTTATCTTCTTGATCTTTAACTTCAAATCCAGGAGGTTGCTGAACATACACTTCCTCCTCTAGGATCCCATTCAAAAATGCACTCTTGACATCCATTTGATATACTTTGAAGTTCTTATATGCAGCATGTGCTAGGAATAATCTGATAGCTTCCAATCTTGCAGCAGTGCATAAGTTTCATCAAAATCTATTCCTACGCTTGAGAATAGCCTTTTGCAACTAGTCTGGCCTTATTTCTCACAATGGTACCTGATTCATCAAGTTTATTTCTGTATACCCACTTAGTACCAATGATATTTGCATGACTTGGCCTTTCAACTAGTGTCCAAACTTGATTTCTTTCAAATTCATTTAATTCTTCTTGCATAGCAATTATCAATCACGGATCGAAATTGCTTCTTCAACAACTTTAGGTTCCATTTGAGATAGAAAGCAAGTAAACATAGCTTCCGGTTGTCTTCTAGTCCTCACACCTTCCTGTACATTGCCAATAACTTGTTCAGCAGGGTGATTCCTTAACCATTGAGGATTTTGGTTATTTTGATTTTCGAGGAACATCATCATCTTGATGGGGTCTGCTGTAGTTTCTTCTACATGGGGGTCGGTGAGATCCTTGAGCTGCGCCGATTGTTGCATCGATAACATTGTCGTAGAGGGTGTTATTGAGGCGATGTCGAAACTTTTAAGTCATTGAATCTTTCCAAAACTTCAACACAATCTGGATCGGTGACTTGTTGATTCTAGCGAGTTCATGATCTTCATCTTCCATTCCGATAAACTTAGGTTCATCAAACACAACATGGATTGTTTCTTCATGTTTTAGTGACCTCTTGTTCAGTACCCTGAATGCTCTGCTGACTGAAGAATATCCCAAGAATATGCCTTCATCTGATTTAGGTTGGAATGTTTTCAAATGAACTTTGTTATTTAGAATAAAACATTTACTTCCAAATGGATGGAAATAGGATATGTTGGGTATCCTTCCATTCAGGACCTCATAGGGTGTCTTCAAGTGACTTCTTGTTTCTTGAAGTTACATTTTGTGTATAGCATGCTTTGTATTTCTTGCTTGACCCAATATCTTTTCGGTAGCAATGCTTCACAAATCATTGTTCTTCTGCTTCCTTTAATGTCTGTTTCTTCTTTCAAAGCAACCCCATTTCTTTGAGGTGTACCAAAGAGCTGACAAGTTGATGTAGTACACCATTCTGTTCACAATATTCTCTTATAACTTTGTTGAGAAATTCAGTACCCTGATCTGATCTTATCTTTATGACTGTTAAACTTTTCTCATTTTGTAATCTCTTCAAAAGATTAGGCATGCTTTGGAGTGTCTCACTTTTCTTGTTCATAAATATCACCCAGGTGTATCTAGAAAAATCATCCACAACTACTAAGGTGTATTTCTTTCCTGTTACACTTGTTGGAGTTATTGGTCCAAAAAGATCCATATGCATAAGCTCCAACACTCTGTTAGTTGATTGTTTAGTCTTTGACTTGAAACTTGACTTTATCTGTTTACCTTGCTGACATGCATCACATATAGCATCCTTCTTGAATGTGATCTCAGGTAAACCAATCACTAACTTCTTTTTCACCAACTGATTAATATCATCAAAATTCAAGTGATTTAACTTCTTGTGCCATCCAATTGAGTTCAGATTTGGTATGCACAATCAGAGCGAGTTTCTGAGGCTGCGATGAGACCAATCCACAACATACATGTTACTGTTGCCTTCTACCCGGCAAGTACAACTTGATCACCTCTCTCACTAATGACAATACAATTGTTTTTGTCAAAAGTGACCTTGTATCCCATATCACGAGAATTGTCGATTAACTCGGCAAGTTGTAGTCAGTCCCTCCACATATGCCACATTCTTGATTGTAAGTCCATTTACGATAAGTGTGCCATATCCTCTTGTATATCCAGGTGTATTTTGTTGCCAAAATTCACCCTTGGACCATCTTTTGCCACAAAGTTTGTTAGGCAGTGCTTATTCTTTGTCATGTATGCGGAACATCCCCTTTGTCAAAGTACCGGACACCTACAAAACAAAGTTAGTGCATTTTAGGTACCCAAACTGTTTGGGTCCATAGTGGTCGATGGGAAGCATGACCCTTGGTATTTTCCATAAGGTCTTCTCTAAATGTGTCATACTTTGGTTCATACTTTGGTTCATACATGTATTCCACACATCCATAGGTTCTAACATTAGGTTGTGTAGGAACCACATATGTTTTACGGCCTTTTGGTACATAATCTTTGTTTGAAATGATTCTTGTTGTTAGAAACATTTGCATAACCATAGGTGTCTTTGTCTGTTAGAGAACGACCACTGTAATATGGAGTCTGCTTTGAGGTCTTGTGTAAGTCTCTCTGTGATTCCATTGCCTAAATTTTACCCTAGTAGTATGGTTATACTCTTTGTTTCTAGCATTAGATGCGAGGAATATTCCAATCATTATATCGAGGAGCAGTCTACCTTTCCCCACGAGATAAGTATCCCTTGAATGATCAACATTTTTGGATTTAGGATTCTTATCCTTGGAATATTTCTGTTTCTTTCCTTACGTGGTCCAGTGAGACTTAGTAGCAGTGTCCGCTATCGGCGAGCTTAGAAGGCACATGTGATCCTATTTTTAGATTTATTCATTTTACTAGGGTTTGTTGACTTACGAGACTTACGATTTTGCTTCCTTGAGGCATTCTCATTGGGTTTCTTGCTTGGCTGACCTTCTTCGGGAGATGGATCTAGTGCGAGGCACAAACTTAGGACCAAATGCATGCTGGGTTGATAACCTTCTTGGATCCACTCTTGTTAGATTCTTGAGTTCCAAATCCAAGCCCGATTCTATCTCCATAAGCCTTTCCTGATTTGTATGCGGTATTGGAACAAGATGGTTCGGCAGATTCAGAAGGCTCTTTGGATGTCAAGCAGACTTATCTTGATTCTGTCAACTTCTTTTTCCTTACCATTGAAAACCCTTAATTGACTTTCAATCTTCCAACTTCTAACTCAAGAGCCTCTTTTTGGCCTTCACAACCTCATAACCAGATTGTATTATCCTCGGTTGATTAAGGATGGCATCCAAAGTCTCATTGTTGTCGAATTTCTAGGATTTGAACCACAGGTTGATTCACAATCACTTCAGCGAGGAGTGTTTATAGATACTGATGTTGTATACCTCCTCGTTTCATCCATATTGGCCATCAAAGCATAATCCTCCATATCGACAACTTGATCTTTGTGTCATCGATTCATTTCTTTTTTTGATTCCACTTCATATCTGATTCATCTTGACAACCATAGCCTTCTTGCCATGTCTTCTTTGTTGACTCTTGGTCTTGATGAGTGCGGACAATCGGTCTAAAATGTCGAGGCTTCTTACGGTTGAAGCAAAGATAATCGGAGTTCCTTGCCTTGTTTCAACTCAGGACAATCAGTGCGAAGTGTCACTGGTTTCTTGCAATGAAAGCATAGATAGTCATTATCTTTCTTTGGTTCTTCTTTCCTTCTTTGGTAGGCCTCTTTGTGAAATTTCTTGTAGGGGCCTTTCCGGTCTTCATCATTCGATTTTCTTGCTCAGTAGGGCAATTTGCTCTTGCATTTCATCTAGCATATCATCTGTCCTCACGATGTTTCTTCATGATGTGAAGCAGCCAATGCGATGGTCTTTGGCTCTTCCTTTTCGATTCGAATTTTGACTTCTTGCTAAATTCATAGGCCTTAAGATCAGAGAACAATTTGAAGGTATCTTCTTCATGCAACTTTCTCATTTCTTCAATTGCGATCACCTTCATTTTCCAAACATCTCTTGCGAGTAAATCTTCCAAGATTTTGGTGTTTACTTCCTCTTTTGAATAACTTACACTCGGCGAGGTAAGTTCATCGATATAGCATTGAATCTTGATTCCATTTGCTCAATGGTTTCATTAGGTAGCATCTTGAACTTTTGAAACCTTTTTAGCCCTGCCTGATTTTGTTCTTCTTTATTGCATCGGTGCCTTCACAGATTAAGTGAATCTTATCCCAAAGTTCCTTTGCTTGATCTTGCAATCTTTGACCTTCATGTACATATTGCTATCCAGGTTACGTAGATGATATCAATAGCAATGTTGTTGAGGTTTGCTCTTTTTACATCTTTACGCATTCCATTCTCTCTTTGGTTTAGGAATGTACTCGATTCTGTCACCCCTTTATTCTTGCCTTTGTAATCTCAGTGGTCCTTGATTTAGTACATCCATCATCTCATCATGAGTAGCGACAAGATATGCTGCATTCGGCGTTTATACTCATCAAATCATCAGAGAACACATCAACATAGTTCTAGCATCTGTGTGTGTTGTCCATGATGCAAGTCTTGAAAATCGGTAACTTGAAAGAAAGTTTTAAAGAATTTTCACAAGTACAACAAGTAAGATTCCTTGAGCGGAAACCTTTGCTCCGATACCAATTGTTGGTCCCTTGAAAGGCTTTAGTTAAGTTTAGGGGGTGAATAAACTTAACACTTAAAACTTTGGAGTTAACAAATTCTGCAACTTCTTGCGACCTCTTGATACTTGATGGTCTGTTGAGACCTCGATAACTTTCTTGATAAAGCGGTAGTCATCTTGTGATTCGATTTGCTAAATTTGTGCAGCGGAATAATATCAAAATTAAGCCTTGTTACTTGTTGTTAAATATGTTACTAAGTATTAGATACTCAGTAGTGTATGTGTGTGATTTCGGTTGCTAGATTCAGCAGGTTGATATGGATAATAACTAAGTGCAGAAAGTAAAAATGCATGTAAGTAAGTAGAGATATTTTATAGTGGTTCCAGGTGATGTAATCCTGTCAGTCCACTCTTCTCTGTGATGTTGGAGGAAATTCACTAGTGATCTTTGAGTTATACTGTTACAAAGAATCCTAGATTGCTTGTCCTTCACCAATAACTATGGCTTCACAAAGCTGGCCAGGAGCAGGTAGGATTCTTTGCTCCTGAGTCTTCCTTTGGTCCTTGAAGGGTAGGATTGCCTCTTCACCGGCTCCACCACAAACCAACAGATCTTTCACACCCAACGGATGCTTCTTTGTCTCTTGATTCTTTATAAGATAAAGAATGAATCAAATAAATGATTCGATTGCGGCGGCTTGATTAGGATGATGTAATCGCGACTTGCGGTCTTCAAGTGTGTATGCTTGATGCGGCTTGAACTGAGAATGCACTTGAAGAAGATAACTAGATCGGCAGAGTCTTAAGCTCTAAATAGGTTCAGTTGGGGTGTTTTTATTTCGATATTGTTACTTAAAGTTTTTCCCAAAATTCATCATCTAGTTTCTGAGTTGAAAGTCCTCTATTTATAGGTAAGAGTGCATGTGACTTGAATTTAAAATTCAAATGTGACCGTTCCTTGTATTTGTCCCATCTGCACTGCATTCTGTCACTATTCATAGGGTCGACCTTTATCAGGATTACTTTTTGATGATGCGATCTGTCCACCCTTTGACTTGTATCCAATGGATAAAAATAAGGATCATCCCAGCGTCTTTTTAATCTCGGCCTTTGATTTGCTTGATAAGTCGAGAGGTAGTTGGTACATTCTTATCCATGTAATCTTCCAATAATCTTGAGTTAATCGAGGTATATATCGCGAGTTCATCGATCTGCTTTGTAATACCAATCGATCTATTTGAACATCATTATTTTGTCTGTAAAATATAATCCAGCTGATTACTTTTATCTAACTTTTATTTGTGAAGTTAGATTACATCATTTTAAATATAACCAAGTTCCAAACATCATCCAACTTGTGGAACTTAGACCTACTACACAAGGCATATGTAATCGTTTAGGTCATCACGAGACTTGCCTAAAATCGATTCCATATCCTTGACTTTGATTACTAAGTTTGATCCCTTAGCCTTCATTAAGCGAGTTTGAACCCTCGGCCTTGGTCATCGGTCTTGGCGGAGTTCGAGACCAGTCCTATCGACCTATCTACCCTCGACCTAGACCGATCTGCTTTGATATCAATCGGTGACCTTTTCTGATGCTTGTTTGATTAAACCTATTTATGAATCAAACTCTAATAAACCTATACATTTTATCTAGACATCTTTTTGCCTTTGCACTATAACAGCTAGTATGGCACTCATCATCAAAACTAAGAAATAAGTCCAACATACTGCTTGAGAATAGCCTTTTGCTACTAGTCTGGCCTTATTCCTTACAATGGTACCAGATTCATCCAATTTGTTTTTGTATACCCATTTTGTGCCAATTATATTTGCATGATTAGGCCTTTCCACTAGGGTCCAAACTTGATTTCTTTCAAATTCATTCAGTTCTTCTTGTATAGCAATTATCCAATCTGGATCTGATATTGCTTCTTCAACAATTTTAGGTTTCATTTGAGATAGAAAACATGTAAACATTGCTTCTAATTGTCTTCTAGTCCTCACACCTTGCTGTATATTGCCAATAACTTTCTCAGTAGGTTGATCCCTTAACCATTGTGGATTCTGGTTAGATTGATTCTCGGGAACATCATCTTCAGTATGGTCTGCTGTTTCTTCAATAGGGGGTTCAACAGATCCTTGAACTGCCTCAGTTGTTGCATTAGTAGTGTTACCAGCAGGGTGTTCAGCAGGGGCAGAGTCAGAGACCTTTAAGTCATTAAACCTTTCCAAAACATCAATACATTCTGGATCAGTGACTTGTTGATTCTCAGCAAGTTCTGATGCTTCATCTTCCATTCCAGTGAATTTGGGTTCGTCAAATGCAACATGTATTGTTTCTTCATGTTTCAGTGTCCTTTTGTTCAGTAACCTGAATGCTTTGCTGACAGAAGAGTATCCTAAGAAGATTCCTTCATCTGATTTTGGTTGGAATGTCTTCAGTTGCTCCTTATGATTTAATATAAAACATTTACTTCCAAATGGATGGAAATAGGATATATTAGGTATCATTCCATTCCAAATCTCATAAGGTGTCTTCAGCAGCTTCTTGTTCACTGAGGTTCTGTTTTGTGTATAGCTTGCTGTATTAACTACTTCAACCCAATATCTTTCAGGTAATAATGCTTCACAAATCATAGTTCTTCCTGCTTCTTTTAAAGTCCCGTTTCTTCTCTCAGCAACCCAATTTTCTTTGAGGTGTACTATGACTGACTAGTTGATGTAGTACACCATTTTGCTCACAATATTCTCTTATAACCTTGTTGAGAAATTCAGTACCCTTATCTGATTTTCACTACTGTCAAACTTTTCTCACTTTGCAATCTCTTCAAAAGTTCAGGCATCTTTTGAAGTGTTTCACTTTTCTTGTTCATGAATACTACCCAAGTGTATCTTGAATAATCATCCACAACTACTAAAGTGTACTTCTTTCCTGTTACACTTGTTGGAGTCACTGGTCCAAATAGATCCATGTGCATCAGTTCCAAAACTCTTTTACTTGATTGCTTTGTTTTTGACTTGAAGCTTGATTTTGTCTGTTTACCTTGCTGACAAGCATCACATATAGCATCCTTCTTGAATGTGATCTCAGGTAAACCAATCACCAGTTTCTTCTTCACCAACTGATTGATATCATCAATGTTTAGATGGTTCAACTTCTTATGCCATAACCAATTAAGATCCGACTTGGTATGCACAATTAGGCATGTTTCTGGAACAGCAGTAGACCAATCCACAACATACATGTTTTGTTGTCTTCTTCCAGCCAACAGAACTTGATCACCTCTTTCACTAATGACAATGCAGGTACCCTTGTCAAAAGTGACCTTGTAACCCATGTCAGAAAATTTTCCAGTGCACAGTAGATTGTAGTCCAGTCCTTCAAAATATGCAACATTCCTGATTGTTAATCCATTTCTCACAAGTGTGCCATATCCTCTTGTGTATCCAGGTGTGTTCTTGTTGCCAAAATGCACTCTTGGACCATCCTTTGCCACATAGTTTGACAAACAGTGCTTATTCTTTGTCATATGTCTGGAACATCCACTGTCAAAGTACAAGACACCCTACAAAACAAAGTTAATGTATTTTAGGTACCCAAAACTGTTTGGGTCCATGATGGTCAGTGGTAAGCATGACCCCTGGCAAGTTTCCATAAGGTCTTCTTCTAAAGGTATCATACTTATGTTCATACATGTATTCTACACATCCATAAGGTCTAACATTTGGTTGTGTAGGATTCACATATACTTTCTGGCCTTTTGGTATATAGTGCTGTTTGGAGTGATTTCTTTTGTTAAAAGCACTAGTATAACCATATGTTTGCTGTCTGTTAGGAACAGCCCTGTAATATGGAGTCTGATGAGTTCTCTGCTGAGGTCTTATATAAGTCCTCTGCTGATTCCATTGCTGAGGTTTTACCTAGCGGTATGGTTATATCTGTTGTTTCTAGCGAAGCAGGCGGGAATATTCCAATCATCATCAGTAGGGAACAGTCTACATTTCCCTCTGAGATAAGTATCCCTTGAATGATTGACATTTTTAGGTTTAGGATTCTTATCCTTGGAATATTTCTGATTTTTGCCTCTTTGTGGTCCAGCAGACTTGGTAGAAGGTCTGCTATCAGTAGGTCTAGAAGGTACATCAGTCCTACCTTTAGATTTATTCTTTTTGTTAGGTGCTGTTGACCTTTTTGACTTTTGACATTGCTTCCTTGAAGTTTTCTCAGTAGGCTTCACTGCCTCAGCAACCCTTTTGGGAGTTGGATCTTGTGCAGGCATAAACTTAGGACCAATTCTGGTACTAGGTTTAGTAACCTTACTGGATCCACTCTTGTTGGATTGTTGAGTTCAAAATACAAGGCCTGTTCTATTACCATAAGGCTTTCCAGATTTGAATGCAGTGAAGGAACAAGATTGTTCAATGATTCAAGAATTTCTTTGTATGTTCAAGCAGACTTGTCGATTGGTCTGTCCAAACTCAATTTCCTTACCCTTGAGAATTCTTAATTCAGCTTTTAATCTTTCAACTTCTGTTTGAAGAGCTTCTTTTTCAGCCTTCACAATCTTATAACCAGATTGTATTATCCTCAGTTGATTAAGGATGGCATCCAAAGTTTCTTCATCGTCAGAATTTTTTGGATTAGAACCACAAGTAGATTCACAATCACTTTCAGCATGAGTGTTTATAGTTACAGAATTATATACCTCCTCTGTTTTATCCATGTTTTCCATTAAAGCATAATCATCCATATCAGCAACAAGTGTAGTATCATCAGATTCATTTCCTTTTTCTGATTCTACTTCATATCCTGATTCATCTTCAGCAACCATAGCTTTCTTGCCAAATCTTCTTTGCTGAATTTTGCTCTTCAGTAGGTCTGGACAATCAGGTCTGAAATGTCTAGGCTTTTTGTAGTTGAAGCAAAGATAATCAGGTTCCTTCTTCTGTTTTAGTTCAGGACAGTCAGGTTTGAAGTGTCCTGGTTTCTTGCATTGATAGCATAAGTAATCATTGTCTTTCTTGGATTCTTCCTTCTTCTTTTCACTAATCTTCTTTGTGAAATTCCTTGAAGAACCCCTTCCACTTTTCATCATTCTGATTTTCTTGCTCAGTAGGGCAATTTGTTCTTGCATTTCATACAGTAGGTCATCTTGAGCTCCTGATGTTTCTTCTTGATTTGTAGCAGCCAAAGCAGTGGTCTTTGGTTCTTCTTTTCGATCTCGGTACAAGTTTCTTCACTTGAATTCATAGGCCTTAAGATCTGAAAACAATTTGAAGGTGTCCTATTCATGTAGACTTCTCATTTCTTCTATGGCAGTCACCTTCATCTCCCAAACTTCTTTTGCAGGTAATGCTTCCAAGATTTTTGAATTGACTTCTTCTTCTGAGTACTTCACACTCAGTAGGGTGAGTTCATCCATGATTGCATTGAATCTTGACTCCATTTGTTCAATAGTTTCATTTAGTTTTATTTTGAACTCCTGGAACTTCTTCTTTGCCACACCGATCTTGTTCTTCTTGATTGCATCAGTGCCTTCACAGATTAACTGTAACTTGTCCCAAAGTTCTTTTGCAGTTTTGCAATCTTTCACCTTCATTTACATATTTCTATCCAAGGTTCTGTATATTATATCAATAGCAATATTGTTGAGGTTTTCCCTTTATATTATATCAATATCTTCCGCATTCCATTATCTTTTGGCTTTGGAATGTACTGAGTTTGATTATCCACAGTTATAGCCTTTGTAATTTCCAGTGGTCCATCAGTCAGCACATCCATCATCTCATCATGTGTTACAGCTAGAAAAGCCTGCATACGACGTTTATACACATCAAAACAATCTAAAGAACACATCAACATTGTTCTAGCATACTGGTTGTTATCCATGATGCAAATCTTTGAAAATCAGAAACTTGAAAAAATTTTCAAAGTATTTTCACAACCACAACAAGTAGGATTACTTCAGAACAGAAGCACTGCTCCGATACCAATTTTTGGTCCCTTGAAAAGGATTTGTTTAAGTTTAGGGGTGGTGGGTGAATAAACTTAACACTTAAAACTTTTGGAGTTAACAAACTCAGCAACTTCAAAGCGACTCTTGATAACTCGATGAGTCTGGCGACACTCGATGAGTCTCTGTGACTATTGACTTTCTTGAATTTGTTGCTTGTGAGAATATGTTCAAATTAAGCCTTATTACTTGTTGTTAAAAATGATACCAAGTATTAGATACTTAGTAATGTATGTGTGTGATTCAGTTGCTAGTTCAGTAGATTGATGTGCTAAATGTACTAAGTGCAGAAAGTAAGTGCACTCATCACTAAAACTTAAAAATAAGTCCAACACCGGGCATGACTTAAACAAATTTAGCTAATTAACCTATGATT
Source organism: Gentiana macrophylla (assembly GCA_026214975.1). Classification (NCBI taxonomy): domain Eukaryota; kingdom Viridiplantae; phylum Streptophyta; class Magnoliopsida; order Gentianales; family Gentianaceae; genus Gentiana; species Gentiana macrophylla. The sequence continues at coordinate 73,009 of JAOBSW010000892.1, forward strand.
TTATATATATTATCACCATTAAGAACACAAACATGGGGTAAGTTTATGGTAAAATATGGTACCATGTTGACCGTCATCAAAGTGCTCAAGGTTATCCTTTAGGTAGGACTTGAATGAAGAGGTTAGAACATAACATACATTTCAACCGGTGTAACAGAACAAGAGAAAGAAAAAACCAAAATAGAAGAGGGAATGTCAAGAGGTGTGTCTAGCGGTCCATGGCTCTAAATAGCCCAAACAATATTCAAAATGGAACAGATACAAGGTTCATTATCCTAGATTGGAATTAATAGAAGTTTTGGAGTTCAAATGTTGACCGGTCAAAATGGCCCGGAAGGAATCTTGGCAAACGACTACCATCTGCCTGAAACTGGTTTAGCTTAATTTTTAGAAGTTTAAAGGTAAGTAATTGAAAAGTGATGTCATGGTAGGTTTAAAGATCTGACTGGTATAAGATGCATACCTTAGAAGAACAAGCAGCATTAGATGAAGAAATTACAACATCAACACTACCCTTAGGAGGGAAGCTTAGAATGCACACAAGTAAGAAGAATGTATAACATTAGAAGGCTTAATCAAATTGAATTTTTAAGAAAGAACGAGAGTTCAACATTACAAAGTCATAGGGGACTTGCTTCTATATGATTTGAAAAGTGAAGGATGCGAACTTGTTCATGTCATGTCTCTCAGCATCCGACATACATGGGACTCTCTTTTGATCTTCTTTGTCCTTACTGAGTACATGGCCAGTGCTCACTCCTTTTATTTGGAATAAGAAGAAATGCAGGTTACAAACAAGATAGAGGATGAGCATGAAAGCAAGTTTAAGAGTGGTGCAACGAGTTTTTTTATGTATAAGATGTTTCTTTTTTAGTTAAGTTGAGTTGTATTAACAGTTAGTCTTCACTTATGATTTAGTTTGACAATAGTTTTAATCCGTCGAATTTGTTGATGGAAGATCTTAAATGTCAGTTTTTCGAGTCTCTTGCATGTTTATTCTCTTCCGTATTTTCTTCTACTCTGATATGACATGATACTTGCATGAGATTTAGGGTTTTCTTTAAATATCACATACTGAACGTTCTATTTCCGGATAAGGACTCGGTATCCATTGCAAGGGCGCTACAGTTGGTATTAGAGCCTAAGTTAGGGAAACCTGAGCAAGACTAAGTTAGGAAAGCTTGGACATAAACACTGCTTTCTAGGATTTGAATTTCATAAGATGTAATCCCTTGAAGTATAGATCCATTAGGATCTTTATTTGCTATGGTAGGCTTGAGCATCTTTGGTAAGGATGAAAGGTAAAATTTTGTTGGCTTTGGTGATGAACATCATATTTCGATCTTAAGTTCTAAGTGCTTCAAGGTAAATTAATAAGATGATATCCTAAATTTCAATCCTTGTTTAGGTTCTGGATCATAGCGGTTGAAGAAGTGTAAGGTGCGACAAGTTTCGAGGACAAAACTTCTTTTAAAGAGGGAAATGTAAAACCCCGAGCATTTATTAAGGGTGTTTGAGTCATTTTGATCATTTATGATTTGGGATGTTTATTGAATTATTTGGAGAAAAAAATTACACACTGTAAATAAATAATTGTGTTTTGTTGTTGTGTTATATCAATTAAAAAAGAGAGAAAAAAGGGCGTGAAGGGCATCAAAGGAGAAAAAAGAGCCGACAGCTGCCGGCGGAAACAGTGAAGGGAAATAAAGAAAAAGAAAAGAAAAGAAGATGGTATGTTTACCATTCGATACACCGTTTTTCAGTCCGTTTCACGAGTGGTTTTCGGGTAAATTTAAGTTTTGATATTTATTGTCATTTGGGAGTTCGATCTAAAGATAGATTTGGCGTTAAAGGTTGGTTCTTTAATTGTTAGGGTATTTTCAATCACAATGTTTCGTCGTAGATCACTAGTAGATGTTGTTCGATTCATAGTTGGGCTCGTCTTTCAGGTAAGGAGTTTTTATTATCAAAAAAATATGTTTTTAGTTAGAATATTTTTCCATTAAGTTGTTTTGATTACCGTTTTATGTTAACTTTCATGAAACAAGACATGATTATAAGTAGGTGGGTATCTGCTAAACTGTGTTTTCAGAACGTTACTCTATTTTCTAATGAATTTACAGTAAACGGTGTTTTCAAAACAATAAATATGTTCGCTAGTTACTTTTTGGTAAACTATTGTAGGTGTTTTGGCTATTAGCAGTGCATATAAGTTGGAAGTACGATGTTGTTATGGTCTTAGTAAGTTCATGTAGGTTAGTTATTGACTTTAACGTGGAATCTATGTGCTTTACGTGCTCCTACGTGATTATAGTAAATGACACTGCGATGTACTGTACGGAGTACCACATGTTTTAAGACCCGTGTCGGAGGTATGGTTAACCGTGCTCACCATATCATTCCCAAGATGACGGTTCTAAGTCCCATGGGTTTTAGTCCCATGATTGGAGGTATGGTTAGTCATATTAGTTGCGTTGCACCAAACCCTTGCGCTAAGTTCCTTGGATTTTAAGTCCCATGAAAAGTCAGTAAGATATGCTAAGTCCCATGGGTTTAAGGTACAATGAAGACCCGTGAGTTTGAAGTCACAAGAGTGAAACATAATAGTCACAACAAAAACAAAGATATGTTAAATAAGTAGACATGAAACATTAACATGGCAGACAAGACACAAACATAGTACTGTTATTTGACAAGTAGAGTGTGGGTTAGTAGATGGCTTACGTCAGTTTGATAAGTAGAACATGAATACGTTAAGTAAGTAATAATGGGATGAACAAGTACGTGAAATATGAACTAAAAGTAGTTCATAGGACATGTTATATGTGCATTGTTCAAGTTGGTTTCAAGCCATGTTCTTAAAAGTAAATTTATTATATTCCAAGCTATGCTTTAAGTTGGTTTGTAAACTAGATGAAGTAGGTTCATGTCATGTCTCCCGGAATCCGACATACACGAGTCTCTCTTTTGATCTTCTTTGTGCTTGATGAGTACATGGCCAGTGCTCACTCTTTTTATTTAGAATAAGAAGAAATGAAGGTTAAAAACAAGCTGGAAGATGAGAAAGAATAGCAAGTTTAGGAGTGGTACAACGATATTTCTGTAACATATGTTTCATTATTAGTCAATTTGAGTTGTGTTAACAGTTAGTCTTTACTTATGATATAGTTTGACATGAGTTTTAATCCCTTGAATTTGTTGATGAAAGATCATAAGTATTAGTTTTCCGTGTCTCTTTCTTGTTTATTCTCTACCGTGCTTTCTTTTACTCTGACATGACATGAGGCTTGCATGGGATTTAAGGTTTTCTCTCAATATCACATGCCGAGCATTTTTTTCTTGATAAGGACTCAGTATACAGGACATGGGCGATAGAATTTCAATGTCCCTATAACTAAAATTTCTTACAGTGTCATTAAGCAACATGGTTACAATGTCACAAGTGTTACTACAAATTTACCATGTCACTGTTACAACTTTTATATCAAATTTGCACCCAACAAATAACATTTCTATTAATATCATTATAACTAAAATTTCTTGCAATGACATTATACATGATGGTTACAGCGTCATCATTGTCATTACAACATTACAAAAACACCGTTACAACTTTTATATCAAATTCGCACCCAAACAAGTATCCTTTCTACTAGTGTCACTATATCATTACAATGTCATTATAACTAAAATTCCGTCAAAGTGGCATTACGCAAGATGTTTACAATGTCATGTGTCACTACATCATAACATTAAAATTGTAGAAAATAAAAAACAATCCGAGAATCGAGCAGAGAGAAATTTATTGGAAAAAAATGTGCTTTTGATAGAAGTTGTAGCAGAGAAATTTAAGAATAAATGTGGTGATTGGGTTGTCTAGTTGATTTGACTGACTTGTTGAATTTTTGCATTGGGTATTTGATTTGTTGGAATTTGTTTTAACTGACTAGTCATTTTGTATTAAGACTAGTGATAGAGTATGTCGTGCAAGGCAAGGCATGCCCCTTCCAACTAATTTCAATCAAATATCATATTTAAGTTCATGTATAAGCAACCAGATATTTTCTCGATATGTAAATCTTACATATACTCACTTCTTTAACAATACTAAAAGAAATCAGAAACAATACAATAATAAGTCATACAAATGTTTAAAAATGAGTAATACAATAAAAAGGCATGCATATATTAGAAGGGTAATAGTGTCCATAGTAAGTTACAAAGCCAACAAAATATTACACCATCGGTACTTATGTTTGATTAAAAAACGTATGCAAATTAAGTACTAATCTTTTCAGTTACCAAACGAGTAATTTTACATATTATCCAGTACCATTAATTGTTATGCACAACCAATGGCCATAATATGTAAATATTTTCTGTAATTAAAACAACTAAAATTTAGGCACATAAGATACGGGTTACTTGGCATGGCTTCAAAAACAAGGAACAACATTCATAGTTCTGGCTGCTTATCACTTCCTTTGTTCTTCAGTTTTTTCACTGTACTTTCAGGATCAAGATTTGGTACTACAATTTCATGGTTAGGAGACAAAACCCTCACAGAAACGAGCACAACTTTTTTTCACCAGAATTATCAGCAAATATGATTCCCCTTTTTGTAGATGCACATGGTAACATGGTTCCCTTTTCCATACCAGCTGTAGTTGCTATGTCTTCAATAAGCATGTGAATCTGAGATTGTTTACCAAGATCTTCGAACTTGGCTCTATTTTTCTAAAAATTTACTTAGTCTCCATTGGAAGAAAGAAATTGCCTAAGTTCTCCTTCTACTTTGCTGCGGACGATGAACAAAGGTCTGGTAAAATTCAATGCCAATATGCTCTTATGCGTGTAAACTTGATGTGTTGTTTTATTTTTACTCAACAATGATGTCTAGTAAATTTTTATGTTCTAAAACAACCATCTATAGGTGGTGATTGAATAGACATAAATTTTTTAAAGGCTATCAACAGTTGCAGAACTCCTGATTATGAGTAATTGAATGGGCTGCAACAAAAAGGAATGCAAATGCACCATTTTTTTATGGAATACAAGGTAAGTAGTTCAAATCAAAATTAAAAAAAATCATCTGTGTCATACAGTACTTACAATCTAAATAAAAGGAAAATTCAAAAAAATTGAGGAATATTTGTTTAGAGAACAAAATTTTAATTAAAATCCTATGGAAACGGCAAACAGTGGTTGAACATTCACACTACCCATGATTTCAAATCTCATTATTTTCTTACACCATCCTGAACATGTAGCTGTAACATTAAACAAACTGCTAAAAACGGAAGATGAAGATCCATAAATAAGAAATGAACCAAGAAATGAAAAATAAACCCGGAATAGTGTTTATAATACACTATGAAGCTGTAAAACAAAGATTAGTTAATAAAAAAGGAAGAAATGTTCAGAAAGCAGAAAATGGAGCACAAAGTGAACCATATATCAAAAGAGCTAACACAAGCTTAATTTCTTCTAAACAGAGAGTCAACAAACTCATTATACCACAATTCCAATATCTTGAAAATTAACCCACTGGAAGTTGACTCCAACCAAATTAGGAGCACTAATCAAATAATAAACAACACGAAAGAGAAGAAATAAAAGGTATGTGTAATAGTACCACTCTGAAAGCCTAAAGGTGAAAAATGAACGAATTATGTAGAGAAAGAAAACACATACATATCAAATACTCACCGGTGTGACATGGAATGAAGTCTTCATGAATGATATGAGGAAAAGCATAAAAAGACAAAATAGTAAACAAATTTGAGCACAAATAAATTAGCAAAAATGTAGTACTTCAAAAACAAAAAATTCAAGCTAAAAATCTCCTTGTACGAAGACGAAGAAGAGAGTTTCTGCAAAAACAGAGAGAAAGAACATATTCATACAAAAACCTGAGTCAGTGCAGTTTAAATTTGTATACACACCTAGAATATCTTCCCCTTAAATTAAACTCTTCAAAGCTAAACCTGGAAAAATACCATAAAATTTGTGAGGACTGTGACCCCCAAGATCACATATTTCCGTCAAGATCATAGGTTTCCAAACTGAATACCCCAAACCAAACTAAATGAAACAGAAAACCCAAGATCCAAACCCGAAAAGAGACAACCAATTCTCCATTCTCATTAGAACCGCTGAATCTTATCAGCACTCACAACCGGGTTAGCCTTTGCAATAGCTTCCCGTCCTTGACTCTTAAAATCAAAGGTACAAGCATGCTGTTATGGGTACCTATGGACACCCCAAATGTAATATTCCGATTTTCGGGAAAGGGCAGACGCGTCATTTTGCGAAAACGAAATATTGGGTTCGGTTCCTTTTATTCGGAATTTAAAATTTTGGATTTTTATATGTACATAATGCAAGATATATATGTATATATTTAAGGGAAAGAAAATCTGATTAGTAAGGGTAATTAAGGGAAAATAAGGATTAGGTTAATTATTTGGATTTTCCTATTTAAGGAAAATAAACCCAATCAGTCCCTAACCTTTTGAATCAGATTTTCCACCTCAAAACTTGTCTTCTGCGTGTGTGTGAGAAGATTAGGGCTGAGGGATTTTCAATCAGTTGCTAAGTCAATTCATAACGGTTTTCAGATCAGAGTCGAGCACCGGAATCTTTGTGAAGAGAGCAACGTTTTGACATCAAAAAGTAGAAGCTTTGATAAGGTATGATTAAGCCATATTTTTGTTCTTGTTCGAGTTTGATGGATTCAAACTCATAGTTTTTATCGTTTAGAAGCGTGTGATCGAATCTAATCTAAGTTTGGATTTATCACATGTTTTTCTACAGAAAAGATCAATGTTTGCTGCTGTTTTTCTGAGTTCTTGGAGTTGGAATAAGCTTGCTAAAAGGTAAGAGGCTCTTCCTATGATTTCAATTATCGTTATAGAAGTTTAGATCAAGGTTTAAGACGTTTAAATGTAAGGAAGATGTGTTTTTTTGTTGGTCAATGATCCTAGATGCTATGGTATGATTAGATAAGTTGTTATGTGTTTTTCTGGGTTATTTTCAATGTTAATTAGGTTAGAAATGGTTTAGAAATCACATTTTGAAAATTTTAGCGTTTTGGGAAAAAAACCAGGCAAACGGGCGTTTGCACTGGCAAACGGGCGTTTGCACTGGGCAAACGGGCGTTTGCGATCATAGCAGCTCAAACGGGTGTTTGCACAAGGCAGACGGGCATTTGAGGTTAGACTTTTAATTCAGGATGTAGCTCTTTTTGACGGATGGGCATTTATGGTTAGTGGACGGGCGTTCGATGTCGAACGGGCGTTCATAGGATGTCAAACGGGCGTTTGACCTGTTTTACCTTGTTTTGTTTTATACTGTTTTAGCATTTCAGCTTGGTTTTAGGCTTCATAATCGTGTTTTCACTGTTTTAAACCCTTAATCATGATATGTTAACATTAATTATACATGAACAAGCCTCGATTGTACTTCTGATTCGTTCAATTAAAACACTGAATGTACTCTTAAAGGGAGTTGAAGTTCGGATCCGTCGGAAGGGCATGAAAGGGCTTGTGCTTTGATGAACTAGAGTTCATCAATGTCTGTGTAATTGATATGATGTGATGTCTAGATGTCTAAGTGAGGGAGTATAGTCGATAAGGTGAGTTTTATTCTGAAAACACATAAGTGGCTAGTTAATTCATAATAATAATTACATAAGTGTAGTAAAAGATAAAACGTCATTTATTCTTGGTTAGACACTATTTCATATCGGCGATGTGATATGTTCATAAAAGGTGAACAACGCTACTAGCCTTAAACGGCTGAAGGGTAGTGGAGGAAATTCATCGGACGTATACGCATACCGGGGAGACCCCGGAGCTAATCGGTGCTAATCACCGTTAGTTAGCAAGTATATCTTCAGGCTGATGAACGCCATGCATAGTGTCCTTGAGTAGTGATGTAACAAAGATAAGCTAAGTTAGAAACGTATAGTCATGACATGTCGATGGGCATGAAGTGAACCCTAAATTGAGTCGGTCTCACTAAGATAACATCTTTAATAATAACCTTAATGGAATTGTATCTTCTACTTCTTACTCTGTACAATGTACTTACCTCAAATGCATGTTTATTTATGTGTTTGGGGGAGAGAAGACGAACAGGTTAGTGAAGATTTCGAGGAGGACTTTGATGACGACGTTTGAGGATGCCGGAGTTGAAGACCTTGTTTACTATTCTTTTATTTACGTTTATTTCCCAGTCTTGGAGTATTGTTGGAATTTGTAGTTTCCTTCTAGTTTTGAGATTCGTACTTTTGGATTCGTTTGGTTTTCCGATGTAATAAGTATTACATTTTATTCTATCTTTAGTATTTCTATTCTTGGTTGTTTGAAAAAAATTACCCGAGTCTTTTTGGCTTCCGTTTTCTTTCATTTGATACGACGTAGTAGAGGCTTATGTGTAATATTATTTATTTAATATTATGCGTGCCGAATGTTGCGTTGCCGGATAAGGACTCGGTGTCCGGGAATGGGGCGTTACAGTTGGTATCAGAGCCAAAGCGTCTTTTAGGATTCCTTTCTATTAAGATAAGTTTCCTTTAGACCTCTTAGTAACGTTTTGGTTTTCTTTGGTAAGTGACGTCCCAGCAGGTTTAGTACCACCACCAGCAAGCTACCCTCCACCAAAGAACAATTACATTTATGGAGAACCTGGAGAAGCACCTATCCGTGTCACTGTAGTAGGTGACATTCCACCAGTCAGTATGCCCCATCCAGTAAGTGTTTACCCTCCACCGGTGAGCCACCCCTCACCACCAGTTTTTCATCCTCATCAGCATCAAAATTTCTACCCTCCTCCAGTAGGTCACACTCCTCGACCTACTATACCACCTTCACCCCGTTTTGATCACCAACTAGGTTTTGGTTACCCACCCTACGGTTTCCACCAACCCCAGTTTCAGCAGCAAGAAATACCCTATGGATACCCTCCAGTTTATCCACAAGCCCCATTAGTTAGACCGGTTTTCGAGCAAGCGCCACCAACTGACTGGTATTCAAGGTTGAGAAGAAATAGGGTTCTTGATTTCTATGGGAATGTGGAGCATTCAAAGGCCGAGGAATGGTTAAGAGGCTTCGAAAAGGCTTGCAGGAATATACATGTTCCACGAACCGAGATGATTGATTGGCGGTTAGTTTCCTTTTAAGTCTGGTGAAGCTTGGATCGATGCCATACAGAGCGATAATGGAAAGGTAACAAATTGGGAAGGCTTTAAGTCCATGTTCTATTACAAGTATTTCCCAGAAACAGTGCAGGCGGACATGGCAAGTCAGTTTTTGAAGCTTAAGCCGGGTAATTATATGACAGTATCACAGTACACCAACAAGTTTAACGAGTTGGGGAGATTCTACCCTGAGTTGATGAAGGTCGAAGAAAGAAAGATGGCTCTTTACAAGGAAGGCTTAGCCTACCAGATACAGTCAGGTATGTTGGGTTTCACGGCTAAGAATATGGCTGAGTTGTTGAATAAGGCCTTAGAGGTTGAGACCTTCAGGAAGAAGACCACAGTTGTTATTGGGAACAAGAGGAGTTTTGGAACAAGCCAGGGTAATAACCGGGGAGCACCGCAATAGAATTTCAAGAAGACAACAGCCCCTGCAGCGAGTAAACCTCCAACCGGAGCACCACTTTGCCTTAAGTGCAACAGGAATCACTCGGGTGAGTTCCGAGTTCATACAAATGGTTGTTATCTTTGCGGAGAAATGGGACATTTCGCTAAGAACTATCCAACAAAGGGTCCTACAAGTAGTCAGAAGCAAGGCAATGGGAAAGGCGGCCCAAGTCTCCCAGTTCGAGTGTTTGTAGTGGATGCTGAGATGACTGAACCAGACGACATTGTTATATCAGGTACCTTTATTGTTTATTGTAATTTATTAGAGTACTTTATAGCACGATTTAAATCATGTTGTATTGTATTTAAATAAATGAATTCAAATCCTAGGTACAATAATATTAGACAACTTAGCAGTTACGGCGTTGTTTGATACGGGAGCGTCTAATACTTTTGTGTCAACTAAGGTAGCTAAGAAGCTTAACTTACCAATGGAACCTTTAAGAAACACCTTGGAGATAACAACACCTTTAGGAGGAGTGACTAAGGTAATTAAGTTGATACCTTAGGTAGAGGTTCGAGTTGGAAAGTATTGTTGTGTGAGTGACCTTACGGTTCTAGACTTTTCAGATTTCGATGTGATTCTTGGAATAGATTGGCTATCAGAGAATTTTTTTCACTTGGATTGTAGAGAAAAGAGAGTAACCTTTAAGGTACCGGGGAATCAGATAAGACTTACCAGGGTAACATTTACACGCTTAGTAAGAAGCGTCACCCTATAATTTCAGCGGTTAAGGCTATAAGAGCTTGTCGGAAAGGTTGTGAAGGCTACTTGTTGTATGCGGTTGATGTGGAGCAAGTAAAGCCTGGATTAGTAGAGAACCCTATAGTAAAGGAATACCCTGAAGTGTTTCCAGAGGAGTTTCCGGGAAACATGCCTGACAGAGAGATTGAATTTGAGATCAAGTTGATACTAGGAGCGGCACCAGTTGCTAAGGCACCGTATAGAATGACACCGGCTGAATTAAAGGAGTTGAAAGCTCAACTTAAGGATCTACTAGAAAGGAATATAATTCAGCCTAGTACTTCGCCTTGGGGAGCCCCAGTGTTGTTTGTCAAGAAGAAAGATGGTAGCATGAGGATGTGCATAGATTACAGAGCGTTGAACAATCTTACCATCAAGAATAAGTACCCTTTTCCAAGGATTGATGATCTGTTTAATCAGTTGCAAGGCAAGAGAGTATTTTCCAAGATTGATCTTAGGTCAGGGTATCACCAGTTGAAGATCAAGGTAGCAGATATACCGAAGACGGCCTTTAGTACGAGGTATGGACATTATGAGTTCTTAGTCATGCCTTTTGGACTCACTAATGCTCCATTTGCATTTATGGATTTGATGCAGCGAGTTTTCATGCCATACTTGGATAAGTTTGTGATAGTGTTCATAGATGACATCCTTGTATACTCTAAGGATGAGAAGGAACATGAAGAGCACTTAAGGATAGTGTTAGATACATTAAAGAAGAACCAGTTGTACGCTAAGTTCTCAAAGTGCGACTTTTGGTTGGATCAAGTGAGTTTCTTGGGTCATGTCATTTCTGAAGATGGGATTAAGGTTGATCCAGCGAAGATTGAAGCAGTTGAGAAGTGGTCCAGACCGACTACAGTTTCTGAGGTTAGGAGTTTTCTCGGCTTGGCTGGCTACTATAGGAAGTTTGTTCAGGATTTCTCAAAGATAGCCACACCACTTACCCGGCTCACTCAAAAGAATGTAAAGTTCGAGTGGACCAGTGAGTGTGAAGAGGCTTTTCAGACATTGAAGACGAAGTTGACTACAGCCCCAGTTTTGGCAGTTCCGGAGATCTTTGATAATTATGACGTTTACACGGATGCTTCGGGACAAGGTTTAGGTTGTGTGTTGATGCAGGGAGGGAAGGTAATTGCTTATGCATCAAGACAGTTGAAGGTGCATGAGAAGAATTACCCAACCCACGAAGAGAAGGACCACAACAAGGTGCTCACGGATGATCCTAGTGCCCCGGTTCTCTTAGGTACACTGTTCTTAGTGACCAGCAGAGAAATCATGGACTTTGATAATGGGGAATTCACTCTAAGGCTGAACAATTATGCCGTATCGATTAAAATCCTAGAGCTCCTCGATAATAGGCCGGAATGTTGCGAGATGACTTATGGTTTGGGAAAAGTGGAAATCGTGAGATAGAGTAGAAAGGGCATAGGCAACGAGAGGTTCTAGTGGAAACCTATGAGCAAGAATTCATGAGATTAATGCTTAGAAAACATGAAGAGAAGGACCACAACAAGGTGCTCACGGAGGCTAGTCCTTTCCGTATTGCGTAGTGACAGAGTAGAGCTTAAAGTGGAAAATGTAGAATCCTTGGCCCTAAAGTTTAAATCTCTAAGTAGAGGACGACCTAGCACACGAGCAAAGAGAGCGAGACGTGCTAGGTGCTTAGAAATTTTCTATGGAAAACCAGGAAAAAGGCACTTTAATTTAAAAGATAATGACCGACGAAAAGGGAAGTGCATGACGGTTGAAACCTTGAAGATGCAAGTTTGACGAGTTAACGCCCCAACTATTGACTGAGTGATCTGAAGGTAAGTCAAGCTGACGACTTTAAACTCAGAACTATTCTCTTGAACCATTATATAGGATAAGAGTGAATAAAAGTAGCCGGATTAAATAACGAGATCTTTTTCATCCTTCCGCACCCTTAGGCTTGAAACCGATGGTTGTTGGGAAGGTTTTTTTACTTGTTGTGGATTCTAGTGAAGTAGGTTAGGATTGTGTCGGAAATAGCAACAAAAGGAGCAAGAAACTAGTGATTTTTGAGGTCTGGATTGAGCAGGAAGTTATTATAAGGTGTGCAGAGCAGGAGTACAGAAAAATCTAGGGAAAATGAGCCCCGGTAAACCGGTAGTAACCTCTGGGATACCGAACAAGGTGTCAGTTTAAAAAGCAGAATTTTTGGTGACATGTTTGCGGTTTTATGCAAAGCGGTGATAAAATATAATAAATAAAACCGATGTCAACCCCAAGTGCGAAGGTTCGCGACTATAGTGATAAAACCGGTCGTATCCGAGGACTTGTAACGGAAATAGTGTTTTTGCTTTCGATTTCTTTTGTAAGGTTGATGACTACGATCTTGGATTAAAAAACAATAAAACAAAGAGTTTGAAAATTGAAAATAAAAACTAGCACGTAACAAATCTTTCCGTAACAATTATAATTAAACAACTAGAAGCACCGTTGATCCACCACCCCACCGAAATTAACAAGAAAGACGCACATTTGTTTGCAAGCCTTGGATTATTATCTACTAAAAAGGCGTTTCCTCTCTCGATTTAACACCGTTAACTAGTCCACCTCTCGATGCAACTAACGAATTTACGGAACAAAGATATGGATATAAAATCCTAATCTAACAATATTCTCCCTCAACTTTCGTTTGTTAGAAGAAATATTATCACTCTCCTTCACGGAAATCTATGAATTTATCAACTATCGTATGTCCAAATTCAATCAGCAAGCAACACAAGTATAGTCATACACATTGCACATAAACAATTCAAAACATGAAGGAAGAACAAGAAACTTACTAGAACGAATAAATGCAAAAATCCTTGTTTATTCCGGCGATGGTGGCTTCACATTGGTGGTTCTAGCCTCGGGCCTTTAGCCACTCATCTTCTTCAAAAACATCCTTATTTGCTGAATTGAAATTGAAAGAAAAATAAAAGAAAGACTATCTATGAATCTAATTCATTGCTAATTGCTATACTGATTTTCTGATGTTTCTGGATCCTCGTTTCTGCTCGAATGGATGCTGCTTATATAGGAGTTTGTGGCCGACATAGGGAATGATCTAGAAAACGCGTCGGATTAATTTCTGCAGCCTCGGTAGACCGAACCTCTTGGCTCGGTCGACCGAATAGCAAGGCTCGGTCGACCGAGCCTCTTTTTGTATGCATTCACACTTCAGCTTCGTAAAACGTGTTCCCCACTCCACTCTTTCGCTCTGATCTGATTTATCCTTCAAATGCTGATCCGATTTTCTAATTTATTTTGAAATCCTTGATTGAATGACATAAATCTTCTCAATAAATAATATCCCCTTGCATTTCTTTATTTTCTGCAAAATTATTGTTACACCAAGTCATCGAATAATAATAATAATAAAATGTGTAACAAAATAACATTTAATCCCAATATTTCCTCCTAATTAAATTATAAACCCTCAATGAACATTATATGAATTTATTGGTTAAAAACATGCTTTTCTCATTTATTTCCTTTAAAAACAAGGTAAATTGTTTAGGGATTAAGTCCGAAAATAAAGTAAAATATACCCTAAACAATTCCCCCACACTTAGCTTTTTGCTTGTCCCCGAGCAAAACAAACAACGACAAACTATCAAAAACCCACATAATTTGACACGAGATGTAGTCATGCTCACATCAAGCTAGTATCTAGCAAATCGAACTCACTCGGTGATTGTGTGTCTTTGAACCCGCTAAACTTCCACCGATCCTCTCTTGATGTATTAAATGAAGCACTAATGAGTCATCCGGTTAAATAAACGAAGTTCGATTCATCTACTGACACTTACCCTACAAAAACTATTTATCAAGAACAAAGTAACCAACTCACATTTGAATTCCTTTACTTGGTGCCAAGAAAATACCTTTCGTGTCTCTCTTTGGTTTAGATCAACTCGACTTAGAGTTCCAAAAGGCCTATATTTTCTTCCATCGTCGCGTCTCAAAAGTATAACACTCTCCCTAAACTTTAGAGGCAATCACCCCGAGATCACTCAAACCTATCTTGTCCAAGGTAAACCACACTCTCCAATTGGGGCAGATTCAAATGGACTCGAGGTGATAGTCGCAAACAACTTCCATAATTTAATTTTTCAAATTTTTCTTCTTTTTTTCAAAATCTTTGGAAGCTCCCGGTCAGGTATCATTTCTAACACATTCAAGACTTTTAAGGTTCTCAAGAACACTAAGGTACTTAGATTCTAACTGTGAGTAGAGTACGAGTTCCCAACTTTCATCAGCACTAAGTAAGTGGTTATCTGCAGCGAGAATTGGCTATCCCTTAACTAACCGGAGACTATTTTATATTTTTGGTTCCTCATCTAACAGTGTTAGTGTATCGAGGTTCAAGTGAGTATCCGATCTACCAAACCTATTCTTAGAACATGATATGACTACGATAACAATTAAAGGTGCCAAATTACAAAACTAGCATGTCATTGAAGTTACTCGGGACTCACAAATTTTCAAAAATTTTATCAAAATTTTCAAAGGAGGAAAACTAGATAACATGTAAAACAAACCAGTAAAACAAACCAATAAACCCTCCCCCACACTTAAGTTACATGATGTCCTCAAGATGTGCAAAATAAGAAAACTTAGGTGGTTGTAAGTCGAAAGTTGCAGTGCGGAAGTGGTCGCGAGTCGAGATCCATAAATGCTTGAAGAAATCGATGAGGCTGTGGACCATCCACCGATGGCGATATCATCTAAAAGCTCTGTCAATCGCTATCGCAAATATCCTGCACACATGGGGAAAGAAGACGTACCTCGGGGATAGGGGCACAAAAGATGATAGACAAGGCAATATCATGGAACAAAGCAGAAGCAATGCAAAAATTGATAATAACCGAATCTATGTGAAATGTGGTGCACAAATGTAATATCGAGAGATACTGGGGTACATGAGGAAATAAAAAAGAAACAAACAGGGGTCATGATGTGGGCAATCGTCCAAGCTGAGATCCATAGTCGTAAAGCGCTAGGTGGAAAACATTTGCAACCAAGAAGAGAAACAAAGCAAAAATAAACTACAAACAAAAAGAAAAAGATATCTAGGTTACCGTCCTAGTAGGGCTTAATTATAGTCGGGAGCTCGACTAACCAATAAAAACTCAACCGGGGTCAGGCCAGTGAAGCCTCATCCCGGAATTATTCTCGACCTTTGTCACGGATTTTATCTAACAAAGCAAACAAGTAATAAAATTTATAAATCCGGTATTCCCCAAGTGTAGGGATCGTAGCAAAGAGGTTGATACCGGGTCGATCTTACGGGGAACTGGCGATTGCTAACCCTAGCTTTTGTTTAACTAACTAACTAATGTCACGAAACTAATCTAAACAACGAATAAAACGAGACAGAACAGAAAATAAAACTAGACAGAGGATATGATCCAAAGCTAGGAAGAATACGGGCTGCGAACCAATTTAAACTAACTAAACTAAGATGCAAATAAAAGACTAGCTAAGCTAAGCAATTCAGATTCAAGGGATTTTAAATCAATAATTTACGAAACGAACAAGCAATTGATCCACCTATCCTATCAACATTCAATTTCAATTCAGATTATTTCGTGATTACTAATCAAGTTGTGATTCACCTATTCAAAGGTATGAACCCTAATTTCTTAGGCAAGTTCGTCTATTAATCTATACCTTTCGATCTAAAGATTAACGCTCTTAATTCAAGGTGGGAAATCTCTCAATTTCTAACCTAGAAATCTAACCTAATAACTCTCGTTAATTAGATCAAATATTTATCCTTTATCGTGGTGATCTAAGGTCTAACTTGATTTTCATCAATTAAACAATCAATAAAGCAAGCATCTTTCGATATAAATTTGCAATAAGCAACGTAAAGCATGATAAAGGAACGACTCGTAATAGATACTCACAAAATAATCACGAAAAGAAACTGAATTGTTGAATCGGATGGCTTCACAACGCTTGTTCAATGGAGGCCTAGCCTCTTAGCATCCTCTTCGAAGATCGAATTGTTTAGAGTAAAAGTGCATAAGAGTATTTAAGTAAAAACTGAATGAAAACTAAAGAAAAACGCAGCTTGGCCGCCCATAGGGTTTAGGGTTTGAATATATGATGATCTTGTGTGAGAAAATCGCCGCTATTTATAGATTCCTAAGTCGGTTTCAGCAAAGTCGGCCGTGGACGCCCGTCTGGAAAGGGTGAACGCCCGTCCACTCTTCATATGAACTTCAAATCGGGCCGAGTCATGACCAGACGCTCGTCCATCCAGCGTCCATAACATAATGGCGTCAAACATCTCGAATCAACTTTCTCAACCGGACGCTGTTCGGTCTCATCGACGCCCGCCCAGTTGGACGGGACACGGACGCCTTGATCCAATATGATCAATTTCGATTTCTTGATCTCTATCTCTTCTATCTCTATCCCACTTCTTCATTATCTCTTTTATCATCAATTAGCTCGAACATAATCAACTTTTGATCATCTTTTGAGCCTCAATCATGTATCTACAACACATAAAAACATCGCAAAGTGTAATATCATCCAAATAAACATAAAATCACAATTTAAAACACATAAATTAACCTATTTTGCGATTAACTCATTCAAAATATCATTTACTCAATATTTCCATTAAACACACGTTTCTTATGCAAATTAATACAAATATGGGGGAAATTAACATAAAATATAACGTTATAAATTGCATAAAATCACCCTTAACAACTCTCCCACACTTAGCTTTTGCTCGTCCCGAGCAAAACAAAACAAGAAAACCATGGACTTACTTGAACAGTGAACCACATAAAATCCCATATATCAAATCACAACCGGTCGACTAGCATCAAAAACATACATCCCATGCAATAAACGACTACTCGAATGTGTAGTGTGTGCAAAGCCTTCTTCAACTTCCACCGATTCCACACTTGACAATTAAAATCAAGCTAACCAACCAATACCCATTTAAGACAGATAATGAATTACCCTGACTATACATACGCCCTACAAAACTACTCACGTCATGACTAGAGTAATACATGTGTTTTCAAAATCTTTTCAGTTGTACCCAGAGGATATTCCCTACAACATATACCTTGGCCTATACTGGGGATAAGGTAGGCGATTACTAAGTCTTTCACTTATTCATACCACTTTCTTTCGTAAGCTGATTCAATTTATCCTTCACACTTATACACACATCAGAATGAGCTCTTGCCCGTCATAGCAGAATAGGACATTCGAGATATACCCTACCTTACTCAAATCATAAGGCAGCTTCTTCTGATTGTCGTGAGCCTTTGGTCATCATAGTGGTATAGGACATACGTGGTATACCCTATCGCACTCAAATCATCGACCAGCTTCCGACACACCCAATTAATTCATATATTTTCTCTTTTTTTTTCCTTTAATAACAACTTCTTAAAGAACAATAGTCACGTTTCACTTATCACATTCAGGCTTCGGTATATTCACGATACTTCCTACTTCAATTCCAACTACACACATATTACAATTTCCATGACATTAGCACTCAGTGAACGGTCTGATAACCAGAATCAAACATCATCGGTTTAAATGAGTACAGTCTACTAAGTTCAGCTCATCATCGAAGAGGCTTACGTGAAAAGAATTTGAGTAAAAGCTTATCACCAAAGGTCTATGCTAAAATACTAGTCAACTTAACACAAGTACGGGAATATAGCAAGTAAGTAAACCAAAAGAAAATCATGCTCGGGACGGATTTTTAAAAACCATTAAAAATTTCGATCGATTTTTCACAAAAGATACAAAAGATAAGTATAATAATTAAGCACATGTGTAGATACCACTAATTCCTCCCCCACACTTAAATAACAACATGTCCTCATGTTGTGCAGAATAAGAAAAACTTAGCTGATTGTAGTTCAAATGTGGCAATTCTGGAAATGGTCATGATCCAGATCCGGAAATGCGTGAAGAAATCAGTAGACTGTGGACCATCCACCGGAAAACTGGCTTCATCTAAAAGCGCACCATCGCTATCGCAAATATCCTGCACACTTGAAAAACAAAACAAAACGGACCTCGGGGGTAGGGGCACAAAAGATGATAGACAAGGCATTATCATGAAACAAAGCATAAGCAATGCAAAAATTGACAAAAACCGAATCTATGTGAAAAGTAGTGCACAAATGTAACATCGGGAGGAAAGAAGGAATCACATGGATTTTTCAAATTACGAAAATGTAAGTTACCTAACCACAGAAACCGACAACAAAAACCTAGACGACACAAGACAAAACTTGCCCCCCTTATTCAACAAAAAAAACAAAATAATCCAAAATAATAAAAAAAAAAAAAACTATTCTTATTATTGGGTTGCCTCCCAACAAGCGCCTCTCTTTAGTGTCTTTGGCTAGACACACGTACAATTCAGCCTGGATCAAGCCACTTAATCTTCCTTCCGGCCACTACTTCGTGTAAGCTCTGGTCATTAGTGTGTCTACAGAAACAACATCTCACGCATGGGGTCAGGTTCTTTACCGCTTTCCAAACATTCCTAATTTTCCCCATTGCAGACTTCTTCTTCTTCAATCTTCTCTTTAACTGTGCCTCCCGTTTAAACTCTTCCATATCCCAACTACCAGCCAGTAACTTCTCTCTTTGGACCACTTTGCCGTCATTCTCAGAAACAAATCGGGTAAAACTCATCAAACTCATTGACTTGGAGTACCACACCGAGGATGTCGAGGAAGTGAACAATCAAAGGCTTCTCTTTGGGTTGACCGATATAATGCTTACACCTTTGACCATTCACTTTGAACGGCTGGTCACCATGACCTCTTAGTTCTAAAACACCTCCAGGAATGATTTGGAGAATTTCAAAGGGACCGGACCAACGTGTCCTCAACTTCCCAGGAAACAAATGTAACCTAGAATTGTATAGAAGAACTTGTTCTCCGACTTGAAATTCTCTCTTCTTAATCTTAGCATCGTGGAGTAGCTTCATCTTATCCTTACTAATCCTGGCACTTTCGTAAGCCTGGAGTCTGAATTCGTCTAGCTCATGTAACTTCTGGAGTCGATGTTTTCCACAAGATTGGGAATCAAAGTTCGTAAACTTTGTAGCCCAATAAGCTCTATGCTCTAACTCGACAGTGAGATGACATGGTTTCCGTGAGACCATTTGATATGGAGATGTACCCATAGGAGTTTTATAGGCGATTCTGTAAGCCCAAAGTACATCATCCAACTTCAAACTCCAAATCCTTCTATGATCAAGCACCGTCTTCTCCAGGATTTTCTTGATACATTGGTTGCTCCTTTCAACCTGACCACTAGTCATCGGATGATATGGTGTGCCTGTCTTATGACGGACACCATACTTTTCAAGGACTTTCTCTAAGGGTCGGTTGCAGAAATGCGTCCCTTCATCACTGATCAAGGCACGTGGACATCCAAACCTCACGAAGATATTTTTCTTTAGAAATTTCATGACCGTTTTATGATCATTGTGAGGAGTGGCTTGAGCCTCCACCCATTTAGACACGTAGTCTACACAGACTAAGATGTATTTGTTACCGCAAGATGATGGGAATGGTCCCATAAAATCGATACCCCATACATCAAAGACCTCACATTCTAGGATGGGTTTCAAGGGCATGTCAAAACGCCTTGTCAGAGTACCGGTTCTTTGGCATCTATCACAAGCTTTACAGAAAGCTTCTGTGTCCTTAAAGATCGTAGGCCAATAGAAACCGGATTGAAAAATCTTAGCAACGGTTTTCCACGGCCCAAAGTGACCTCCGGTGGGTCCTTGCGTGGCATTGCTCAATGATATCACGTTGCTCGGATTTCAGAACACATCTCCTAAGCAAACCATCTTTACAGATCTTAAAAAGATAAGGTTCATCCCAAACGAAATATTTCAAATCAGAGAAGAACTTTTCTTCTCTCGATAAGACATTTCGGATCGAGATAACGGGCATGAAGGTAATTTACAATGGAAGAATACCATGGAACATCGGAGGACATCCGCCTATCAACATGATGTTCTCAGAGGAAAGTAAAGGTCTATATCATCCTGGTTCATCCTTTTCCTCATTAATCATCCTTGAACGTGATCACCACTACGTTTTCACGCCCTTTTGTCCTTTATTTGAACGTCAAACTCTTGTAGGTCAATATCCAACGTAGTAGGCGCGGTTTGTCTTCTTTCTTAGTCATCGATACCAAAGCGGCGTGATCGTGCACACAATCACTTGAGCTCCTAACAAGTAACTCACGGAACTTGTCCATAGCAAAACTACGCCAAAAGCTCCTTTCAAGTAGTGGTATAGTTAACTTGAGAGAGGGTTCAATGTGGGTGGCGTAATAGATGGGTGGAACTTCCCTTGATCTTTTGTCCTGAAACGACATCAATCGCATAGTTTGATGCGCCGCACATAAGCTCGAAAGGTAGGTTCCAGTCTAAGCGATATAAGAATCGGAGCCAGATATTAAACGATCCTTAAGCTCCTCAAACGCTTGCTTGCAGCTCTCATCAAAATTAAACTCAACGTCTTCCTTTAGTAAAGTGGACAGGGGCTTGGCTATCTTGGAGAAGTCTTGAATGAATCTTCTGTAAAAACCAACATGTCCAAGAAAGCCTCTAACTTCACGCACATTCTTAGGATAGCTCATCTTCTCGATAGCTTCCACTTTCGCCTCATCAACCTCTATACCTTTGGTTTGAGATCTTGTGGCCAAGAACTATTCCTCATCTACCATGAAATGGCATTTTTCCCAATTTAGTACTAAGTTCTTTTCCACACATCTCGGATAACACTTGATCAAGATTGTCAAGGCAATCATCAAAAGATCGACCAAAACCGAAAAATCGCCCATAAAAATCTCCATACATTTTTCTACAAGCCCGTCAAAGATAGCTAGCATACATCATTTGAAATGTATTTGGGGCATTGCGAGAGACCAAATGGCATTCGCCTGTAGCGAATGTACCATAAGTAAGCGAGGTAAAGGTGGTCTTTTCTTGGTCAATTTGGATCAATGGGTATTTGGAAGTATCCTCGAATATCCATCTAGGAAACAGTAAAATGCGTGTCCCGCCAGACGCTCAAGCATCTGGTCAATGAACGGAAGGGGAAAGTGATCTTTCATGGTTACCTCATTGAGCTTTCGATAATCGATGCAGACTCGGTAACCCGTGACAAGTCTCAATGCAATTTCCTCTCCCTTCTCATTCTTCTCAATCGTAATTCCACCTTTCTTGGGAACTACTTGAGTCGGGGAAACCCATTCACTATCCGCGATGGCATAAATGATTCCCATGTCCAGAAGTTTGATGATTTCCTTTTTAACGACTTCTTGCATATGAGGGTTGAGCCTCCTCTGGGGCTGTCGTACACATTTTGCACCCTCATTCGTCTTGATCTTGTGCATACAGATGTCAGGAGATATCCCTCTGATATCTCCTACTTGCCAACCAAAAGCTCTTTCATTCTTCTTCAAGACGTTGATTAATTTCATCTCCTCTATACGAGACAGCTTGGCAGATATAATCAATGGAAGCTTGTCACCTTCTCTTAAAAACACATACTTAAGATGTTTAGGCAACGGCTTCAACACCAAATCTGCAGGGGGGTCTTCTAAACTCGATTTGAGATCTCCACTTTTCAACTCAATATCACTGAGTTTACTCTGTGGTCCCACTGCCAAAGCTTCTCCTTCCAACAATTCTTCCTCAAAATCAGCTGTTAATTGATCTAGATTTACCACACCATGGGTATTTAGATTATCAACCAATCGCTCGTTTTCTGCTTCTACAGCCATGACTTGCTTATCCATATAATCGGTGAAATCATCCGTCATATAATCAATGGAAAAGCCGGTTGGAGGGCCAGAGGTACTTGAATGGATTTTAAGACATTGTAACTCACCTCTTGATCACCAACTCGATAGTAGTCACCGCCCACCATCGCAATCAATGAGGGCTCTAGGCTGTAGATAAGAAAGGTCTTCCAAGAATCAGGGGGACGTTTTCATCTTTCTCCATATCTAAAACATACCAGTCAACTGGAAAGGTAAATCTATCAATCTGAACCAAAAAGTCTTTCAGGATCCCTGAGGCTTTCTTAGAAGATCTATCCGCGAATTGTAAACTCATAGTAGTGGGTTCTAGAAGGCTTTGTAAACCGAGCTGTTTGCATACAGACATTGGCATAAGGCTTATAGAGGCACCTAGATCACACAAAGAATTAGGGAAGACTAGACCTCCCATTAATACTGTAAGTACGAATTTGCCAGGGTCACCTATTTTAATTGGTAAGTCTTCATAATTAATCATGGAGCAATCCTCACCAATTTGCCTTTCCATGCCCTGCTAACTTCTTTTTCAAGATACAACATCCTTGATGAATTTTGTATACTTAGGCATCTCAACCACTTACACATCGATAGTGGAAGATTTACTCGAGTATTTTTCAAAAGGTTCAAAGACCTTCTCGTACTTTTTGTCCTCAATCAAGGGAATGTTGCTCTTTCTCGGTGGAAATGGAAGCTTCTTAAGGTCACTCTCCGAAAAGACTTTCTTTGAGGATGCACTTACAGCTTTATCTTCCAGATCCTTCCATCGAACGACTTTTTCAGATTTTTTTGTAGTCAGGGGATCAGCCTTCTGACTTTCGTTTGCTTTTTCAGTTCTCAAGGGATCAGCCACTTGAGGATCTTCAGATTCTTCACCTCTCAGGGGATCAGCCACCTGAGTTTTCTCTTGCAGTTGAGGGGAGTGTAGGTGCTCAGCTTCCCCTCCTGCCTTATCAACGGCATGAGGGGCTAGTGGTTTCCCGGATGGGAAGGACCACTAACTTGAGTACCACTTCTGAGGTTCATTACACTGGCCTCTTCTTTACCGTATTGAATTGATGGTACGAGGTCAGTACATGGGCCTTTGTTCAAGTCAGCCTGAGCAACTTGACCATCCTTCGGATTCTTCTCGGTGAAATCGGGCAACGCCTCTGGGGTCTAGAAGCTAACTGCTCACCTGGGATTGCCCAATTTGTCTCTCTAGATTCTTCATTGATCTACTTTGCTCCTCCAATTTAGCTTCAAGATTGGTAGATTGGGAGGGCCTTGAGAGTTCTGGAAATTTGAAGAATAGAAATTTGGTCGGGCCGACTTTGAAATTGAGAGTTTGAATTGGAAGGCCAATTCGATTGAATTTTTGCGTAGAATTGGAAAAATTCGAGTTTTGGTTCGATTAAACCTGTGGTTTCTATTGAAATTCTGATTCAAATTAAAATTCGAATTAGGATTAAAACTTGAAGATGGATTAAACCCTTGGTTTTGAAAATTGTTCTGGCCAGGAAACTGATTGAACCTTGGATTGTTCTGGCCATAGAATGCATTCGCTTCCGCGTTCTGTCCGTTCATAGGACAGAACTTAGAAGTGTGCCCCACCTCGTCACAATTCTGACATGTGACTTGATTGTACTGTCCATAATCATGAACAACATTCACTTGATAAGGTGCAGGGGGAATAAATTGACACTGGCCA
This sequence comes from Gentiana macrophylla, assembly GCA_026214975.1. NCBI lineage: Eukaryota > Viridiplantae > Streptophyta > Magnoliopsida > Gentianales > Gentianaceae > Gentiana > Gentiana macrophylla. The sequence goes on from JAOBSW010000892.1 coordinate 96,961, forward strand.
TTCATATGACCAATCGACAAACACTTACAAAGATGAACCTGAGGGGTTCTGTGGAAAGAAAAGTTTGATTTATCGGATTTGGAGCTTGAGATGTTGCCATGCGCTTCGCAAAGATGGCGAGCAAACTTTGCACGTTAACTTCCTCAACCATCGGAGGAGGAGGTGCTTGAATTGCTTGATAAGAGGGGCGAGTTGTACTTTGCAATGTCCTCAAACAATGCCCATCCTCTTCGGTGTTTTCTTCAGTAAATGCCCCACTGTAAGAACTATTGACCATGCCCTTGGTGAGCTCGGTCAATCCACTGAAGAATGTATTGACTTGCCTTTCTAGTGGCAAGCCATGGTGGGGACACTTTCTAAGAAGAGACTTGAATCTCTTCCAACATTCGAAGAAAGATTCATTCTCTTTCTGATAGAAGGTGAATATTTCATTTAAACACTGGGCCGTCTTTGAAGGTGGAAAATATTAACTCAAGAACTCCTTTTCGAGTTCTGCCCAGGTGGTGATAGATTCAGATGGGAGAGAGGTGTACCACTCTTTAGCCTCTCCTTTCAAAGAAAATGGAAATAGTTTAAGTTTGATCGCATCCTTATTTACTCCTTGGATGCGTGTAGTGCCGCATATCTCCAAGAATGTATGTAAGTGGGTATCATGGATTCTCCGATTGATAGCCATGAAAGATTGATGCATGCCGCATCATCTGGATAAGTCCCGGCTTTAGCTCAAAGGTTTATGCGGTAATGGTGGGATAACAATAGCCGGGTTGACTTTGACTTCGCCAGGCATGGCGTAGTCTGCCAACGTACGTCTATTATTAGCGGCCATTATCACGAAATCAGTGATTTCCTTCGCTAATTGATCTTCAAGATTTTGCTCGGCTCTGTCTGCCAGAACCGCAGAACGGAAAATCTGCCTGTTTGGCCGGACTACGGTTCGCTCGGGGTCAGGGGTGTATAATAACGGTCCCTTTTGACTCCGAGTTTGCATAAACCGGACCAAAAACAAGTGAAAAGAAGCCTAAAAACTAAGAAATTAAAAGCCTAACTAAAAATTAAAAGCCTAAAGAAAAGAAAAGAAAAGAAAAGAAAGGAAACAAGATTATTAAGGAAAAGGATGGGCGTCGCTAACTTTTTGATCGACGGGCGTTCGTTTGCCCAAACGCCGTCTGGTCTTCGAGAATCTTGAACAGGCGCCCAAATTTTATGGACGCTGCGTCTAAGTGAAAGAAAACGAATAAAGATTAGAAATCTTCCAATGGACGGGCGCCCAAGATCAGGCGCCCGTTTGGTAGCGGGAAAACTAGAACGAAGTATAATTTGCGTAAAAGAAAAGAAGGTAAGACAGAAGGACAGAAAAACAGAAAGAAAGATGATCTAATCTCAAAGGAAACTACTAAGGGAAGGTCTTAAACCCTAACTAAACCCTAATTATCTACTTAACAATTACCTAAAACAATTATCAACTAAAAACAGGAATTTAAAACGAGATAAAAACAGGAAAAACAGAAACAAACAGAAAAAACGAAAAACAAAAACTAGACAACCGTCCGGTTCCCCGGCAACGGCGCCAAAAACTTGTCACGGATTTTATCTAACAAAGCAAACAAGTAATAAAATTTATAAATCCGGTATTCCCCAAGTGTAGGGATCGTAGCAAAGAGGTTGATACCGGGTCGATCTTACGGGGAACTGGCGATTGCTAACCCTAGCTTTTGTTTAACTAACTAACTAATGTCACGAAACTAATCTAAACAAACAAATAAAACGCGATGTGAACAGTAAAATAAACTCGACAGAGGATATGATCCAAAGCTAGGAAGAATACGGGCTGCGAACCAATTTAAACTAACTAAACTAAGATGCAAATAAAAGACTAGCTAAGCTAAGCAATTGATTCAAAGGATTTTAAATCAATAATTTACGAAACGAACAAGCAATTGATCCACCTATCCTATCAACATTCAATTTCAATTCAGATTATTTCGTGATTACTAATCAAGTTGTGATTCACCTATTCAAAGGTATGAACCCTAATTTCTTAGGCAAGTTCGTCTATTAATCTATACCTTTCGATCTAAAGATTAACGCTCTTAATTCAAGGTGGGAAATCTCTCAATTTCTAACCTAGAAATCTAACCTAATAACTCTCGTTAATTAGATCAAATATCTATCCTTTATCGTGGTGATCTAAGGTCTAACTTGATTTTCATCAATTAAACAATCAATAAAGCAAGCATCTTTCGATATAAATTTGCAATAAGCAACGTAAAGCATGATAAAGGAACGACTCGTAATAGATACTCACAAAATAATCATGAAAAGAAACTGAATTGTTGAATCGGATGGCTTTCACAACGCTTGTTCAATGGAGGCCTAGCCTCTTAGCATCCTCTCGAAGATCGAATTGTTTAGAGTAAAAGTGCATAAGAGTATTTAAGTAAAACCGAATGAAAACTAAAGAAAACGCAGCTTGGCGCGCCCTGAGGTTTAGGGTTTGAATATATGAGATCTTGTGTGAGAAAATCGCCGCTATTTATAGATTCCTAAGTCGGTTTCAAACAAAGTCGGCCGTGGACGCCTGCCTGGAAAGTGGTGAACGCCCGCCCACTCTTCATATGAACTTCAAATCGGGCCGAAGTCATTACTGTGACGCTCTCCATCCATCCAGCGTCCATAATAAAGGCCCAAACATCTCGAATCAACTTTCCTCAACCGGACGCTGCTCAGCCTCATCGACGCCCGTCCCAGTGGGACGGGACACGACGCCAAATCCAATATGATCAATTTCGATTTCTTGATCTCTATCTCTTCTATCTCTATCCCACTTCTTCATTATCTCTTTTATCATCAATTAGCTCGAACATAATCAACTTTTGATCATCTTTTGAGCCTCAATCATGTATCTACAACACATAAAAACATCGCAAAGTGTAATATCATCCAAATAAACATAAAATCACAATTTAAAACACATAAATTAACCTATTTTGCGATTAACTCATTCAAAATATCATTTACTCAATATTTCCATTAAACACACGTTTCTTATGCAAATTAATACAAATATGGGGGAAATTAACACAAAATATAACGTTATAAATCGCATAAAATCACCCTTAACAACCTTCTCGGGGTCAACAGGCTGGAAACCACAGGAACAAAGTCTCGCCAACGTCTTGGCCATATCATCAAACTTCTGTATCCACTTCGTACCTATTATTCTTCTCTTTAGGTTTCTGTTTCTCAAGCCGAGGTGCAACATCAGGGAGCATAACATCACCAAAGAACTCACAGAGATGTAAATCATCGGGTGCCGAAGGATCGGAGCTAGTTTGACTAGGGACGTCGTTCAGATAGAAAACCATCGGTCGTTCCTTTTGTTGACCAATATAGTGTTTTAACCGATGACCATTTACTCTGAACAACCGGCCCTGCTTATCTTTCAAATCGATCGCTCTACTAGGGAATACGAAAGATTTCAAAGGGGCGGACCAACGGTTACGTAGCTTACCAGAAACAGATGTAACCTGGTATTATACAAGAAACCCACTCGCCCGCTTTGAATTCCCTAATCTTGATTTTCTTGTCGTGAAGCGGTTTAGTCCTTTCTTCATCGATTCTCGAGCTCTCGTAGGCCTGGAGTCCGAATTCATCAAGCTCCCGCAGCATCGCAATAATCACTTTTCTCTGCAGAATCGGCTATCGAAATTAAGAATTTAATAGCCCGTAAAGCTCTGTGCTCAAGCTCGATTGGCGGGTGGCAGGCCTTGCCATAAACCATCTCGAAATGGAGGCGTGCCAATAGGAGTCTTGAAAGTCGTCATGTAGGCCCAGAGCACATCATCGGGCCGACTCCAATCATCCTATTAGAATTCACCGCCTTCTCAAGAATACTCTTCAGCTTCGGTTACTCACTTCAACTTGTCCACTCGTCTGAGGGGTGATAGGGGGTAGCGATTTTGTGTTTTACCCCATATCCTTCTAAGATCTTTTTCTAGTGGAGTATTGCAAAAGTGAGTTCCTCATCACCGATGAGGGCTCGTGGACGACCAAACCGCGCGTGAAAATATTTTTCTTCAAGAAGTTCTTGACCACCTTGTGGTCGTTCCGCAATGTTGCTATCGCCTCCACCCACTTTGATACGTAGTCGACGCAGACTGAGAATGTACTTGTTCCCATACGAGGATGGAAACGGTCCCATGAAATCAATACCCATACGTCGAAAATCTCGCATTCTTGGATGGGGTGGAGGTGCATGTCCATTCGCCGAGAAAGTTTACGGTGCGTTGGCACCGGTCACACCCTTTACAAAGTTCTTCTGTATCCTTAAAAATTGTTGGCCAAGAGAAACCGGATGAAAAATCTTCGTAGCCGTCTTCCCGGCTTCCATAATGACCTCCTCCACAGGCCCACCATGGCATTGCTCCATAATGTCCCTCCGCTCGAACTCGGGGACACACTTACGGAGCAATCCATCCTGCAACGCTTGAAGAGAATGGGATCGCCCCACACATAATAGTTCAAATCTAAAAGAATTTCTTCTTTTGTCGATATGTCAGTCGGGGTCCAGATATCGCCGCCAAGAAGTTTGCAAAAGGTGCAAACCAAGGAGAACCTTTTCCAAAGACGGGCAGGAGCAACCTCGCACACATCAATGGTCATGAGTTGCTCTGGGTTGGAAAATCAATTCCAATCTCATCCGACTATACCGAGGATCGTCGGTCACCGAGACATGTGGTCGGCTACCACATTCTCGCTACCCTTCTTGTCCCGGATATGAACATCAAACTCTTGTAAAATCAATATCCATCTCAACAAACGAGGCTTGGCATCGGCCTTGTTCAACAGATATTCAATGCGTAATGGTCCGCATCCGCACCATGACCTCCGACCCAAGCAAGTAGCTTCTAAATTTATCCATGGCAAAATTCTCGCCAACAACTCCTTCTCGGTTGTTGCATAATTTTACTTGCGCTGGTTTAAAGTGTGACTAGCGTAGTAGATGGGTCGGAACCTTCCGTCCACTCTCTGTCCTAGCACCGCGCCGACTGCATAATTAAAAGCATCACACATAAGCTCGAAGGGAGCTTTCCAGTCGGGTGCTATAAGAATTGGCGAGGTAACCAACTTGTCTTTTAGTTCTTTAAATACTCTTTCACACTCATGGGTGAAAATAAACTTCACATCTTCTCTTAAGAGAGATGACAAAGGCTTGGCTATTTTAGAAAAGTCTTTGATGAATCGCCTATAGAAGCCGACATGACCCAAGAATCCTCTTACTTCTCTTGCATTTTTGGGGTATGTCATTTTTTCAATAGCTTCTACCTTCGCTTTGTCGACCTCAATACCTTCTTTGGACACCTTGTGTCCCAGAACAATTCCCTCTTCCACCATCAGGTGGCACTTCTCCCAATTTAAGACTAAGTCCTTCTCTATGCACCGGGACAAAACTTTATCAAGATTGTGTAAACAGTGGTCGAAACTGTCCCCGAACACAGAGAAGTCATCCATAAAAATCTCCATCACCTTCTCCACTAAACCATCAAAGATAGCCAGCATACATCTTTGAAATGTAGCCGGTGCGTTGCAGATACCAAATGGCATTCTTTGGTAAGCGAAGGTGCCGGAGGGACAGGTGAAGGTAGTCTTTTCTTGATCAGTGGGGTCGATAGCTATCTGAAAGTATCCTGAATAGCCATCCAGAAAACAATAAAATTGCTTGCCACTAAGCCTCTCAAGGAGCTGGTCAATGAATGGCAAGGGGAAGTGGTCTTTTAGAGTTACCTCATTTAGTCTTCTGTAGTCGATGCAAACTCAGACTCAAAGTGACTTGCCGTAGGGCAATCTCTTCCCCCTTTTCATTCTTCTCGATAGTAATCCCTCCTTTCTTTGGCACCACCTGAGTGGGGCTCACCCATTCACTATCGGCTATTGGGTAGATGATACCCATGTCAAGCAATTTGATGATTTCCTTCTTAACGACCTCCTGCATGTGAGGGTTTAGCCTTCTCTGAGGCTGTCGCACCTTCTTCGCTCCCTCAACAGTCCTGATCTTGTGCATACAGATATCAGGGCTTATCCCCTTGATATCTCCCACTTGCCAACCAAAGGCGAGGATATTATCTTGCAGCACTTTGATAAGCTTTTCTTCCTCCTTTGGTTCTAACTTAGATGAAATGATCAAAGGAGCTTATCACCGTCCCTCAGAAAAATGTATTTCAAGTGTTGAGGCAAGGGTTTCAACACTAAATCTGACGGTGGCTCCTCCACACTTGGTCTTAATTTATCGCCCTTAAGCTCCAGATCTCCAAGCTTATCATAAGGGCTCAAGCATCATGGCCTCCCAAACAGATGGGGTTTTATCCCTTTTGCAAATCGCCATGTCACCATGCCTCTTCCTCATTTTCTTTCTTACCATCTCCGGTAATCGAACTTTCCTTTTCCTCCTTCTCAATCTCTTCTAAAAATTTCTTCCACTCCTCATCACCCAAGTTGCAGATTGTTTATTGAATTATTGCTCATCCCAACTACCCATGAACACTTGTTCATCATACTCATCGCTGAAATCATCCTCAATAGCTAAACAAGTGTCTTTGGATGCGTGCTTCACCGCATTGCCCACATTGAACTTTACACTCTCATCCTCCAAAATGTAGGGTTATCTCGCCACCGTAAGAATCTAGTAAGGCACGGGCGGTTGCAAGGAAAGGTCTTCCAAGGATCAAGGGGTTTTCTCATCATTGGTCATGTCCATGATTACCCAATCAGTGGGTATATGAAGTTCTCAACCTTGACCAACACATCTTCTACATTCCCTTGCATACTTCACACTCTCTATCTGCAAGTTGAAGAGAAATAGGTCTAAGAGTAATAGATTGATTCAATCCAAGAGATTGGAAAATTGAAGTAGACATCGATTGTGATGCTCCCGAATCGCATAAAACATTGTGGAAGTCCCTGTTCCCGATAGTACATGAAATCGTGAATTTACCGTGGTCAAGACACTTCACAGAAGTTTAGTCCGCCGATTGCGGAGCATTCTTCATTCAACACTATGTGCTCGAGCTCTTGAAGCTTCTTCTTGAACTCACTGCATCCTTTATAAACTTTGTATACTTTGGCATCCCTATCAAAAGATCAACTAATGGAATGTTTGCCTCAGTATTCTTGAGCAAATCGATAACTTTCTTATACTCCTTATCGATCGCATAATGACAACTTGTTCTTGCTAGGTGGGTAGGGAGATCAAGAAAGTCCTCCTCGGTGAAGTTCTTCTTTGTTGTCTTATGATTGATTGCTTTGTCTTCCTTATCTTTCCACCTCACATGCTTCCCCTAACTCAACTTAGAATCGACTTCTTTTCAAAGCAGTATTCTCAACTCTCACATTTCTTTCTGAATTTCCTTTTCACTTGGCTCAACGGCCGTCCCAAAGATCCTTCCGAGGATAAAGAAGATCTTCCCCTCCCGCCTCTCTCGCGCTCGCGCAGAGGGGCTATTCGCTTCCCCTGGTTGGCCCGACCGCCAACCGCTTCCCACATCTCGGATTTTATGACATTCAACTCATCTTGACCATAGTTCCATAGTGCAGCCAGATCGGTGCAAGTATTCTCGTCATTCTCGGACCACGTTAACCCTCGGGGTTCTTCTCGAGAAACTCGGCGATTGACCTTGAGGTCGAATTGCTTGCTTGCCCCAAAATATGTCCCATTTGAACCTTTAAATTCCTCACAACAGATTGGTCAAAGTACTCAATGCATTTGCTAACCCGAGTGTTGGCCGTGACTTGCTCACTCAACTTTTGTTCTAAGATCTCAAATGATTGATTTCGATTTTGATTTTGATTGACCGGTGGATTATTGTTCCATGCCGGTCGAGAGTTGGATTGAAAATTGCTCGATTAGGCCTAGGGGCTGAAGGCGATGGGGATTTGCTACCCTAGAAGGGTCACTCCGATAATTAAACCCTTGAGTGTTTCGATTATAACCCAAAGGTCGATAATTTTGAGAATCGAATGCATTCACCTCCTCCGAATGCAAAGAATAGATGACATTGATGGAATGTGTGCCCAATAGTATCGCAATTTTGGCAGACAACGTTGTTTTGCACAGCTTTGACTTGAGGGATCGGGTCAAGCTGGCACTGATTACTGCGATGGCCTTGGCCATGGCAGTTGTCACATACAAGACTTTGAACATTCATTGCCGCCACTTGCTTCAGAGTGCGGATAATCCGAGCCTTTAGAAGTGTGGTCTCATCTACCTCATACTTCCCTGGAGTCGAGCTCTTCTGACTGGATGCACCTTTATAGGTAGGGGCATAATTATACTTTGCAATATCTTCAAACAACGTCCATCCCTCTTCAGGTGTCTTTCTCAGAAATGCACCTCAGCAGAACTATTCACCATTCCCTTAGTCAATTCAGTCAAACCACTATAGAAAGTGTTGACCAATCTTTGTTTATCCAGCCCATGGTGAGGGCATTTTCTCAAGAGAGACTTAAATCGTTTCCATGTATCGCAAAATGATTCCCTCTCAGTTTGCACAAAAGTGAATATCGATTCGGAAGATGAGCCGTCTTTGCGTGTGGAAAGTACGGCTCGTAAATTCTTTCTCCAACTCCTCCCACGAAGTAATGGAGTCGATTGGTAAAGATTTATACCATTCTTTCGCTTCTCCTTCAAAGTGAGAAGGGAAAAGTTTCATCCTCGGGCGTCCTCGGTGACCCTTTGATTAAAGTAGTCCCGCACGATTCTCGAAATGAGTGAATGTGATCGTGTGGGTCCTCGATGGAGAAGCCATGGAATGTGGAACCTCTCACCAAGTTGATTAAAGAAGTTTTGAGTTCGAAATTATCGGCCGTGATTTCGGGAATCACGATCGCAGGATTTACTTTAACGAAGAGACGGCATGGCATAGTCCGCCAATGTCCTTTGATCTCGCCATTTCCTCAACTTGGGCTTCTTCCTCAACGTATTCTTCAGGATCGTTTGCCTCGTCCGTCGATCGGCGAAGTCGAGCCAAACGTCTATTCGGTCGAACGATGGTTCGCTTCTAGCTCCGGTTATATAAAAGTGGTCCCCGTGAGTTCGAGTTTGCATAAACCACGTTCGAACCAAATGTTCGGTCAAAATAAATTTTTATTTTTTATTTATTCTTTTTTATTTTTTAAAATTAAGTATAATCCTTAAATTAGATTCAACAACTAAAAACTAAACTAAAATGGACTCAAACAGTTCGAAAAACGCATAAATAAAATAGAAGCGAGTAATTGTAAGACTATCACGTAACGTAAAGCAGAGAAAAAGAAAAAAAAATAAAATAACTCTCGGTCGAGAGGAGAGGTTCGAATCGAACTGAATTTATTTTTTTTTTTTTTATGCAAGATTAGTACACACCGGAATTAGCGACCGTCCGTAAATTACAGAGTAAAACGAAAACTTTCCGTGCAAGTCCCCGGCAACGGCGCCAAAAAAAAACTTGTTTGTTTGCGGTTTTATGCAAAGCGTTGATAAAATATAATAAATAAAACCGATGTCAACCCCAAGTGCGAAGGTTCGCAACTATAGTGATGAAACCGGGTCGTATCCGCAGGACTTGTATGCGAAAATAGTGTTTTTGCTTTCGATTTCTTTTGTAAGGTTGATGACTACGATCTTGGATTAAAAACAATAAAACAAAGAGTTTGAAAATTGAAAATAAAAACTAGCACGTAACAAATCTTTCCATAACAATTATAATTAAACAACTAGAAGCACCATTGATCCACCACCCCACCGAAATTAACAAAGAAAGACGGACATTCGTTTGCAAGCCTTGGATTATTATCTACTAAAAAGGCGTTTCCTCTCTCGATTTAACACCATTAACTAGTCCACCTCTCGATGCAACTAACGAATTTACGGAACAATGATATGGATATAAAATCCTAATCTAACAATATTCTCCTCAACTTTCGTTTGTTAGAAGAAATATTATCACACTCCTTCACGGCAATCTATGAATTTATCAACTATCGTATGTCTAAATTCAATCAAAGATGCAACACAAGTATAGTCATACACATTGCACATAAACAATTCAAAACATGAAGGAAGAACAAGAAACTTACTAGAATTAATAAATGCAAAAATCCTTGTTTATTCGGCGATGGTGGCTTCACATTGGTGGTTCTAGCCTCGGGCCTTTAGCCACTCATCTTCTTCAAAAACATCCTTATTTCTTTGAATTGAAATTGAAAGAAAAATAAAAGAAAGACTATCTATGAATCTAATTTATTGCTAGTTGTTATACTAATTTTATGATGTTTCGGATCCTCGTTTTCGCCGAATGGATGTCGCTTATATAGGAGTTTGTGGCCGACATAGGGAAGGATCTAGAAAACGCGTCGGATTAATTTTTGCAGCCTCGTAGACCGAACCGTCCAGGCTCGGTCGACCGAATAGCACGGCTCGGTCGACCGGAGCCTCTCACTGTATGCATTCTCACTTCGTAGCCAGATACGCGTGTTCCCCACTCCACTCTTTCGCCTCGATCCGATTTATTCTTCAAATGCTTGATCCGATTTTCTTCTTTATTTTGAAATCCTTGATTGAATGACATAAATCTTCTCAATAAATAATATCCCCTTGCATTTCTTTATTTTCTACAAAATTATTGTTACACCAAGTCATCGAGTAATAATAATAATAAAATGTGTAACAAAATAACATTTAATCCCAATATTTCCTCCTAATTAAATTATAAACCCTCAATGAACATTATATGAATTTATTGGTTAAAAACATGCTTTTCTCATTTATTTCCTTTAAAAACAAGGTAAATTGTTTAGGGATTAAGCCCGAAAATATAGTAAAATATACCCTAAACATATATTTAGAAATATATGTATCTATATACATATTTAATTAATCAACACAATTAATATCTTGTATTATATTTATTCATAATAAATAAATACCACCATATTAATTTACCACTATAACATTTGTAGTATGAGATAAATTCTTTTCTTATTTGGTTATCAACTATAACCTCATTTTTATCCGGCTATATGTTCTTATGTGTGTGACCCGATAGGCTTCCGAATATGCTGGCCGTAGACACAAAGTGCAAATTACGAAAATGCCCTTCATGCCTAACGATCACGGGATAGCGTCTAATAACACACCGTGACCCCCAATCATCGGAAGAGTCAAATGCAATGACTACTACCTTTCATGTGAAACAGTTACCGTGTAAATAGAATCATATCGCTGTAGTAATATCCATACGGTCATTCGTTGAGTGTCAAACATCAACGACCGTATCTTATAATGGATATCATGCTCTCTCGAAGTAACTCATTAACTTCCATTTTTCAAAGAGTCACGAGAGTAAGACATTCCTTATAAGAAGGCACTTTCGGATTTTCACCCCTACAGATAGGGTACGCAATTTCCGGGACGAACAAACATGTATACTCCGCATGCTTCAGTATCACACTCAATCACCTACCGCATGATCTCCCCATGGCTAGGGGAAACATTAATAGTGTCAAAGCATGAAAATCCACACCATGATGCCATGTAGACTCCAGTCCTAAGGATAATTACACAACCGCCACATAGTGTGACACTTAACAGTGTCAGTGGGTCAGTCTAATGTATGCATTCTCTAATACACGTCCACGTACAGTCCAAGTGTCTCTACACTTTGATAGACGAGATCTATCCCTACCATTAAAGACAAAAGACATCTAATACGTGCTAGCCAGTTTGTACTATCAGTGCCCTGTTTAATAGTACATAAGCCTAGAGACATTTAAGTATCAAACTTATTAAGTGATTAAAGATCTCATCAACCATAATCGCCTATCATGGTTTCTCTATCACAGTTTAATACTAAGGACGTTATCATATAATAATTCATAATTAGTTCTTTAAAAGAATAAATATATGACAACAGAAAAGTCATTTAATATATGTATAAACATAAAGAAATAGTAGAAATGATCCGACCCGGTCGGATCCGGTCCAACCCGATTGGGTTTAGGACACTATTTCAATAATCTCCCACTTGGCCTATAGCCAATCACTCATACACACAAGACCAAGTTGAAACACAAGAATCTCATGCAATACTCGCAACCTACCCTAGCCATGAACGGATCGCTATCCGTGGGGACTCAGACTATCTTCATAGCATGCTCCAATTGATCAAGTCAAAGGAACCGCCTCAACACACACATGAATCTCCGACGAGACCCTAGTCCTTACTTCAGGCAATGAATCCACTTACTATATCAGCTATATAGAAAATGTGGAAGAACCGTACAAAGTTCAGGAATGAACCTTCTAGCTCCATGTACTGCTCCCGCTATGCCTCCAAGGCACTACTGTGTTTTGGCCTAGTTGTAGAATTTACAGTGACCCATAGCCAAGAACATTTCCATCTCACTGTATCACTTAATCAAAGTGATTGAAAACCCAGACTGTAGATCCCACTTGCCTTCATATGGCTTAGGATATACGTCTATATATCTATATTTATCCGATTCCAAGTTTCGATAAACCAGAAAACCATCATTAACTTGTTTAAGAATGTTCTCGACATTCACCAGATTTACTTTCATACTTGCTTATGACTATTCATGGCATTACTTTTATGATGGTTCCTATTGCTGTAGAAAAAGAAACCTTCCATAAGCATCGTCTTTCACCTTATCTTTGGGACAAACGTCCTAACATAGATAGATCTTGAGAACACTGGCTAGCAGTATCTCCTGTCGCAATCTATGCTAAACTCACTTAGCATCACATATATATAGGTAACTATAATCTAACAATAGTTAAATATATCACTATAGATTCTTATTTCCAAAAATAAGAACTGCTAATCCAAGTGCTTTCGTAAATACCTTGAACTACCAAACACTAATTGACTGTGACATTGGGTGACAATTCCCGAGGAAGATATCCAATACCTTACTCAAAAATCATAAAACACTCTCACTATCCCTCTTGCACATTGGGCGTATCCCTTATTTTGACTAAATCAAACTCCTTTGATTATCAAACAAAGAAATTGTCTAGAGAAACTTGTTTGAGTCCATAAATGGATCTCGTTGGCTCACATTTTATGTTATCGTCTATGAACATCGAGCTGTCTGCCCAACGTTTTCAACACTATCATATAGCCATGATATGAAGTTATAAAAAGCATAGTCTGAATAGAACTGGGCCCAGCTGGCAGCATAAAGATAATTACAAGGTTTACACCACCTACCCTTCAGCCGTCATTATAACCTTATTGTAATCATACTACTATCCATGTCAGCCTTTCAGGGACATTCCCTCTAGGTAAGACAGACTAGGTTCACAACCTGGTTGTCACTGATAGAATCTAATTCAGATATTAGCGCTCTTGGCCATATCTTTAAATCTTGCCTTTCAAACATTCCTTAATAAGTCGTGAGATATCCATTCTACCAGGTGAACATACCAGCAGCCTTTTCAAGCTCCACAGACTTATAGAACTTTTGTGTGCACTGAGCAGTGTTCTACACCTCATCGCTATGCGGTGCCTGCTCGTGTTCCAATGGTTTAATTTCTCAAACTCTTTTGAGATTTAAATTTACTCCCATTATTTCTTTTGGAAGAAATGATTCCTCTAGAAGACAGCATGTTTGGAGACAAACATTTTGCTCCGCGGACAAGTAAATAATATCCAGCGTGCTAGCTAAGATATTCCACAAAGTTGCATATGTCATACTAAGCTCTAAGCCTTTCAGACATTGCCTGCTTGCTAGAAGCACGACAACCCTAAATCATCGGTTAAGATGGATTTAATGTTATCGTCTTCCATATCTGATATAGAATTTATTCAACCTTTATTCTCTGGAATTCGGTTAAGTATACGTATTGTATAAGGGCACTATCCCAAAACAGGTAAGAGATACTTTGCATGGCTTACGTCACACATTTATCATATAAAATGTTACATTTTTAGGAACACAATCTAATTGCGCATCCCAAAGATGGTATCCTTCAAGGGAGAATCTGATTCTATTTCAGACGACTTCTGAAACGCCATTATTGCTTCAATCCAATTGGATATTAATTCCTAAGTAGCTCATCAATCTCACAATCGTACTAGCTCGAACTTTTCGGGCTTTCCGAATTGTTGTATTTCACCAAGTACATTTAACTATTTCTAAAAATAGTCATAGAGATTAATAAACAATTATTTGTGGCATTAATTGTCATAAGCCAACAAACATCGGTATGTTTAGGCTTTTGATGGAGGTCAAGTTAAATTATTAACTCGATGCCTACTAACACACTAGCAAGAGAACCAGGTTCAATTGTAGTATAGTCAGATAGAGTCGAGGTCGATCCCACAGAGACTCGGCACAAATAAAACACAACTTTATCCTATTAGAACTAAATTGAAAGGGCGGTCTACGACCAACTAAATGCAGAAAATAAAATAGTGACAACCACGAGACACAAAAGACCACAAAGACAAACGAAAGACTACTAAAACACGGATAATACGGTTGATATTATCTAAACAAATAGTATTGATTACGCTAGTAGATTTTAACTCCCCCATGTGAATTAGGATGATAACGAGACAAAACAAACGTTAAAGATTAATTATTATGACTACGGGAGTCATCCCCTAAGGTAGATTTAGCTCCACTTAGGCCCTCTAAACCATCGTGCCTCCATTACGTGACTTCGCTTTTTAATGCCTCCATCTCATATAACTTCTGACACAATTACGAGACTAGGGATGCCGGTATAAACCGTAACCTCATCTAAGCAACATTCCTAAGGTAAGCGTACTTCTTAGATGCCGATTCAATCTATATCCTAAGTAACAATCACTTTTTGGGTTTCATGTTAAATTATGATGACGAATAACTAAGTTGATCGGAGTTTAATTACTCGTTTTAATTCCAATTCAGAGAATCGGCGTGAGTCGGCCGATCATAATATTGCCCTACATATTGCCAGGCTCGGTCGACCGAACGACAGCACTCGGGCGACCGAGTGACACGTCTAGGTCGACCGAACACAGTTCTGTGTCGGAACAAATCATGACTACTTCTTAACGTTTCTAACCTAAACACATGGGTTCGTAAATAAATCTACATCACGCAATCAATACAAATAAAATTACTCCATAATAAAATATAACAGATCTACGAATAAAGATTGCATAATTGAATAGTCATACCCTCGAAGACGAGAGTGACTCCCACTCTTTAATGCGCTCCCTAATTGGAGAATCCGATGAATCCACAATGAACGAACATAAAGAAAATAAAACTAAAGACTTAAAAGCTAAAATTGTATGAATTGTTTTGTGTTGTAGTGGTGTGTGTTCTCAACATCGTGGCTGCTATTTATATAGGAGTTGTAGCCGACATAGGGAGAATCCAGAAGATTGACATGCAATTATCAACTTAGGCTCGGGTGACCGAACGTACACGCTCGGTCGACCGAATGGTATGGCTCGGTCGACCGAGCCTCCCTCTTCACGCGTTTTCACACTCGGTTCGTCTGACTTGTTCCCCACTCCATGCTTTTGAACTGATCTTATTTATCTTTTCTTTAATGCTCCGATTTTCTTCTCTTTTATCTTGAGATCTCCCGATTGTATGATAATTATCTTCCCGATTTATCATGATCTGCAAAATCAGCATTTATCACACAATTAATTGCTCTTTTATAATAAAAATAGCTAAATACCAATTATCATATTAATAATCACTTATCATTAAATAATAAATATAAACACGTGATTAAATATGAAATATATATAATTAACTCCGATTTAAGGTTATAATTGATGACATAAATGGGTATATTTTAACTGTCATCAGCTTTAGACAACTTTCTAGATTCTATAACATTTTTTGCATAAAATGGTATTTTAGTCATCTTTAGATAAGACACGTATAATCCACATGATTCATAATCACGTGGTTCAAACATCATCAGAATGACATTTGATTATACATTTCTCTTCTAGAGAGTCGACATCTAGAACAACCACAAATATCAAGGATAATTGCCATACTATCATACTTGGTTGAGATTTATCACTTATATCAACTGTATAGTGACATCAATCTAGTATGTTAGATTCAGTGACTGTTCAACTTAATCGGAATAACATTATTCCTTTCAATTGATTTGTCCATTAAATCCTAACGTATAGCTGAAAACATGTTCTTCATAAGAACCGGAACATAATAACATTTATTTAGTTCCCTTATCAGTTTACTAGATCCATAATATGGTAAGTATTACAACGTTTGCTTCACCTTCTAAATCTGTATTCAATCTTTCTAATTTAATCACACTCGTAGGATATCATATATCCGAAGTTGACTTGAGTTTAGATAGATTTATCTCAATGTGCTTTCCTAAAATAGAGACTTCAATAATTTCTCTTATTCAAGCACATGCCCTAACTTTCCATGTTAATCCTTCAATTCTCTTGTAAATATTTTATTATTTTAGCCTTCATAAGACTTAAGAAAAATCACAAGAATTGTGTCTTCAATTTTCTTTCATAAAGAAAATCCAACATTTGTTAAATAGTCTATTTACCCTTTTGAATCATATTCAAAACATTAACTATTTAAATTACCTTCAAGCAATGATTAAAGAATTAAGTTGATACTTAAATCTTACAATTTTGAAAACAACCTTTCCAAAATTCGTTGCGGTCATTCTTATCCAACGTTTGAATTAACTGTCATCGTATGATAGAATGATCATATTGGATCGTATCCAATATACGATTAATTCGTTCAAACCAATTTCAAGTGGTTTATTCATATCGTGAGCTTCCGCTTTGACTAATAATTAAAGCCTTAGAGCACTACATCAATTATGCAGTCTCCTTGTCTTTAACTACTATAACGTACTTGCTCGTGTCATTGCTTATATTAAAAAGGATTAAATTACTTAACCATTCTTGAGAACGTTTCTCAAAAGGTAACAGTCATTAATTTGGTTTTTAACAATCGAGAATAAAAACATAGAAATAAAGTTTGCTAAAACTACAACATAAAATAAATATAAAAGAGTGTTGTTGTCTATACACGCAAAATCAAAAATGGTTTTTTGGTTTATGATTTTGCTCCCACTAGTCAACTACTCTCAATTGACTTCCAAGAATCTTTCCAAAATTCTTTAGTGGCCAAGATCCCATCTAGTTACCTCGATTCCCGACGAGAGCCGATCAACCGGAATAATTCGAAAGGTAGGTAACAATTTACCAATCATCTCTATGTGACTCATGATGGTTGACTAGTCAACTCTTTGAAAATTCACATCTTACGTGATAGTCAACCCCTTGTCTCTAAAATCAGATGGTCCTGACGAGGGCCAATCACCGCAAGATTCTTAGTCGAGTCGTAACTCAAATATTCATGAGATCTCATAACGATCATATCTCAATAACGACGATATACCCGAGGTAGGTCAATTCCCGATGAGGGCCAATCAGTTGGATCCGAACAAAGGCTCTTCACCGTCATTATAATATTGGGAGACAAATATAACTCAATTTTTGTTGTGGGAGTAATTTTAAATTAATTCACTTAATTAATTTCAAATTAATTCTATTAATTAATTTATTACAGTCTCATCAAGTATATATATCTCTATAGATATACATCATACACATTCATCTAGCTTAAGCAATAAGCATGTTAATTTGCATAGTAATTAATATCCAATATTAATATTATGGTAACCTTATTAATTAAATTGCACAAACCAAATGTATCCAATACATATGGCGCCCCATTTCCCCACTAATTTGGGAATTGACATTTTCTTTAATTAATATAATACTATGATTAATTACTTCACAAAATACATGTATATCAAATATATATATATATATATATATATATATATATATATATATATATATATATATATATATATATATATATTCAAATATAGGTATCTATATACATATTTAATTAATCAACACAATTAATGTCTTGTATTATATTTATTCATAATAAATAAATACCACCATATTAATTTATCACTATAACCTTTATAGTATAAGATAAATTATTTCCTTATTTGGTCATAAACTATAATCACATTTTAATCCGGCTAGATGTTCTCAATTATGTGTGTGACCCGATAGGCTTCCGAATATGTTGGCCGTAGACACTAAGTGCAAATTACGAAAATGCCCTTCATGCCCAACGATCACGGGATAGCATCTAGCAACACACTGTGACCCCCAATCATCGGAAGAGTCAAATGCAATGACTACTACCTTTCATGTGAAATAGTTACCGTGTAAATATAATCCTATCGCTGTAATAATATCCACACGGTCGTTCGTCGAGTGTCATATATCAACAACCGTATCTTATAATCTGGATATCATGCTCTCTCGAAGTAACTTATTTACTTCCACTTTGCAAAGATTCACGAGAGTAAGACATTCCTTATAAGAAGGCCCTTTCGGATATTCACCCCTACTGATAGGGTATACGATTTCCGGACAAACAAACATGTATATTACGCATGCTTCAGTATCACACCCAATCACTACCACATTATCGCCCCGTGGCTAGGGGAATCTCAATAGTGTCAAAGCATAACAATCCACACCGTGATGCCATGTAGACTCCGGTCCTATGGATAATTACACAACCGCCACATAGTGTGACACTTAACAGTGTAAATAGGTCAATCTAACGTACTCATTCTCTGATACACGGCCACATACAGTCCAAGTGTCTCTACACTTTTATAGACAAGATCTATCCCTGCCTTTAAAAACAAAAGACATCTAATACGTGCTAGCCTGTTTGTACTATCAATTCCCTGTTTAATAGTACATAAGCCTAGAGACATTTAAGTATCAAACTTATTAAAGTGATTAGAGATCTCATCAACCATAATCGCCTATCATGGTTTCTCTATCACAGTTTAATACTAAGGACGTTATCATATAAAAATTCATAATTGGTTCTTTAAAAGAACAAATATATGACAACAAAAAGCCATTTAATATATGTATAAACATAAAGAAATAGTAGAAATGATCTGACCCGGCCGGATCCAGTCCAACCCGATTGGGTTTATGACACTATTTCAACGAATGAGTCCGATGTTATTGGACTACGACGAGCAGACATTGTTAACTCGGTTTACAACAGACGAAGATCGTGCAAATTGGATTTGGCTCTTTCAAGCTAGAGCTGTTGTAGGAGAGAGGAGAATTGTTCACGGCTCTCGTAAGAGATTTTCACGTACCGGAGTATGACATGGATGACATTGCTTGGGAAGCCTCCCTTATCATCTTTAATTAGCACCTTTGGTTTATTTAAGTACTTTATCATATTAATTGTTTGATTTTACAAATCTTTATCTCTATGTTTCCTTTTAATAAAAATGTTGTAGTTCTAAAAAAGTTCTCTGTGTTTACCCGTGCAAGTTATTTTCCATCAAGAAGGAAGAAAGTTATAGACTTTGTTGAAGTTGTAGATTTTGCTTTATATTAAAACAAGATAGTCACGATGATAATAAACAAACTGAACATATAAGATAGTCACGATAATAATCGAAATAATTATAAAAACTTGCACGACTTGAGATAATACTAAATAATATAATATAGATATTACACCGTAATAAGTTTAGATAATGCTAAAAAAACATGAATAAAAGACAAACATAATGACTGAATCAATTAGGAACAACAACTGTAAGAAATGGACATTTAGGATTTCTATGTCCGATGTTCCCACACAACGAGCAACGCCTACCGGAACCTGGGACTGTCCTGTCATTAGGCATCCTGCTGGTTCTACCGCCGGGAGGCTCACCTTGAGAAGCAATCCTAAGGATCCTGGGTCGGCCTTGCTCGCTCTCATTCGTTGTGTTTCCCCTCATTCGCTCAGTCTAGGCTTAGGCGGAAGAATACGCTGGTCTCTAATTGATTCGGGAACAATCCAATCATCCTTGACTGGAATAGGATAAACACATCATTCATAAATACGTTGGGAACATTCAACTTTGTAGTACCTAGAACAATAATCATACGGACTCTCGCAGCATGTACGCAAGGCATCTGGAGTCCCTCAAACTCTCCGCGGTAACATGTCCATTCACGCATATTTACCTTCACGCTAGTATCAATGTCCCCAACATGGAACTCATCCGTGTTGAACGCCTTCAGTGTGAAGGTTTTCCTGGCATGCGAAACTTTAGTCAAGAATTTTTTGGCTTCAGGGGCTAACACGGTGCGACACGCCAACGTAGTTTCTCTCCTCTGACAATGCCAATCCTGCAACGTAGGCCTGAGCAAAAAAACCGAAAAACCAATCCGAACTGTAAACCAATCCAAACCGAACCGAAATAAACCAAACCAAGAAAAAAACGATCAAATCGGTTTGGATTGGAACCGAACCGAATTTAAATGGTCTGGTTCGGATAACCATAATTAGAAACCACCCAAACCGAAACCGAACCGAATTACCTACCCTATATAAAGACCCATTATTACTAACCCTAATTAAACATCCAAAGTACGAAAATTCTATTAGTTCCTTTGAATTTTAGTAAGTTTTAATGATGTTTCCTTTGAATTTTAGTAAGTTCCTTGTAATTTGCTGATGTAGCAGACTAGTAGTAGTACATTAGACGTTGTACTAATTAGGCACATGAGTTGCCACTTTTGTACATTTTAGTTGTATGCATTAGGGCCAACAATGAATTGATGATGTACATTTGCTGTTGTAATATGTAATAAAACCTAACTAGTAATTAACCTTTCGCTATATGTTATTAAGTAACTTTTGAATATCTAGTGTTCATTGATTTTATTAAGTAATTAGCCTTGATGTACCTTTAATCTGTTTTTACTTCATATTAGTTACTTGAAAATTGTAAGTTATAATAATGTGTAGTTTAGACTTGTGAAACCGAAACCAAACCATTGGGTTCGACATCGTTTTGGTTTGGTTTGGGTGGTAAAATATGCCAACCAAACCGAATAACTATAGGTAAAATCCGAACCGAAACCACCCAAACCGAACCATGCTCAGGTGTCGTTCCCCTGATGTGGTCAAACAGATTCACGATACTCAACTTACGCGCATCCCTGATCACGTTGTTAAAAATTTCAGCATAGTTGCTTGTCATTATTACGTAACGTGTCCCCGGAAAATGTGATCGTGCCCAGTAAGGAAATCCAATTGCCTCCAAATAACTAGATACTCTATTGTTTTGATCTTTATCCTGCTCTTTTAACTGCTGAAATGTTATAGCGAATCGCGTTTTTGAAAATGTATACGCGGTCCCAGAAAGTGTATGGACAATATCCCGTGGTTTCGAATTTTTTATTTAGGTTCATGACAATGTGGTGGTAGCAAAAACCATGGTGAGCGTTTGGAAATACATCCCTAAGATCTCGAATGATGCTTGACCCTCTGTCTGATACGAAAACCAAGTCATTACGTTCTCCGATTACCCTTTTCACGGAAAACATGAAATACGTCCACGCCTCAATGCTCTCTCCGTCGATCACGGAAAACGCTACCGGAAAGAGATGGTCACCCGCGTCTACACCGATAGCAACTAACAATGTCCCCTCGCATTTTTTTTCAGATGTGTACCTTCCAAAACTAAGACATGCTGGCAATACTTAAACTCGTCAATACTAGATTTCAAAGCCATGAAACAGTACTTGAACCTGCCAGTAAGATGGTCAACATGTATACTAATGACAGTTCCAGGATTTTCACTCTTGAACATGTAAAAGTAGGTGGGTGATTTAGAATACGATAGTGTTACGCTTCCGCATATTAATTCCAACGCTTTATGTCTACAATGATATGCACACTGATAATCAAGGTCTATGTTGAATACTCTTTTGACCTCGACTATTAAATGTTTTGTTGTGAAATGACAGCTGAGTTTTAGGAGGTTCTCTCTTACGAGATGACCTATAGGTCCAGGCCTGGCTTGCGTATGATCGTTGGTTAATCGCTCCAATCCACAAGTGTGAGTTTCAGTGTATGCGGTTATCTCGAAGTTATTGCAACCGTTAACCTTCCTACCCACAACTTCCCATTCACATTCTCCGAAGTAAAACATCGTAGTTTTAACTTCTCCTTGTCGGACCTGATAGGTTTCCACATGTAATTATTTTTCAATGCGTGGTAACTCATTTTTATCTGCATATCATCCTTGTCTCTGAACTTTTTACCGATAAACAATATTCCTGAATCTTCAGTTTGAAACGCCCCAGCCCATGGACACGGAGGAATTTTGGAAGACGGAATGTCTAAACCGAAATGAACACCTCTATTGCAATTAATACTTTCCATACTAAATATGTGACCAATGTCAGGGTTCTGTTCAAAATGTACTCTCAGAAAACTCATAAACAATCCACCGATATTAGGACCTGTTTGCATCGGTGTTGGCATGTAAGGGTTCTGTTCCAAAGGTGCTCTCAGAAAACTCGTAAACGATCCACCAATATTGGGACCCGCTTGCATCGGTGTTGGCATAAAAGGAGGCGGACAGTCAAATTGCTGGCTTGTTCCATTTATGTGGCATTATGACTTGTCCTGTCAAACTGTTGTTGGTCATACGGTGTGTGCGTTGTCTAGCTAAAATGAGGCCGAGGTGTGTGCATTGGTTGACGAATCATATTCGCAATTATTCTCCAATCGTAGTCAGGTTCACTTGTGAAGTCAATGACTTGAAGAGCTAAAGTTGTATTCGGTTGCAGTTTCATGAGGGACTAAGACTGATGTAGTGGGTACAACATGCTCTCGGGAGTTTCGATTACAGTCCAGCTCGGATGTAAATCCTCAATTCCTCTGTCATTTTCTGTGTGAAGTTGCTCTTTTAAGTTTAATGCACTCTCATCTTCCGTATGGTCATCGTCCATAACCGGTTCAGCGTTAACGCATAGTTTCACGGGTTCTTTTCTCAAAATATCATCAATGTATCCTAGTCATGTATTATCGTCCAAAACATCCATCAGTTGGTCGTAATCTACGTACATTAGTTTCATGATCAATGTATTGTTTGAGGCATCAATTTCTACTTTCTGACACACTTTGGCCTTCACTTCATCCAATGTCGTACCGGTTTTCACACGAACCAAATACAATTTTCCTCTTTTATAAGACCATTTGTCGCTATCTTTGTGGTAATTCCACTATCCACCAAATAAAAACTTAGCGGACACCGTGTTGTTATCTATGATACAATCATTTATTCTCATGGTTAGGATTTTTTTGAATATTCTTGTGTTGTCTAAATGTTATTGTAAAATTAATCTGGAATAGATTTTATGTGTATATACTTATATATATATAAGTGTGTGTGTGACTGTGTGTGTATATATATATATATTCTCTTCCATTAACCTCAATCTACCGTTACAACACAACACAACGACATTCAAAAATAAACCTAACCATTTATTTTCGAATGTCGTTGTGTTGTGTTGTGTTGTAACGGTAGATTGAGGGTAATATTATGAAGAGAAGATTGTTATACCAGCGTCATAGAATATTTGATGATGACGAGGGAGAACAGATGCTGGACAGAGCCAACAGAACAGAGCTTAGACTTTCGATCTAACGGATGCCTCACTTCCGGCGAAGGCTTTACAAAGCTGTTGGGAACGGTAAAAGATGCTCTATTGAGCAGACCTAGTGAAATTTTCTACGCCTGGGGATTAGGCCGACACAGCGGATCAGAAGGATTCGAAAACACCATAAGGATGCATGCATTTCTAAGAACCTCATTAGGTCGAGGCGTACCATAGAATATGTCGAGATTCGTCGTACAGTTCATTTTCTTAAAAAAAATCATTATGTTGTTACCGATAATTTCATATGACGTGCTGAAATGATTACAGAAAACGTAATAAAATACAAATAGGTTTATCAATTTCACATGCGAATTTTTATCGTCAACTTTATAACGAAACTAATAAAACACAAGTTTCGTATTTTACTACGAGCAGTAACATTGATATCAACCAAAAAACAAATGTATAAAGTAAATTTTTCTCCAACGAATATCAATTTCATTATCGAACCATCTCATGAAAATTAATCATTTCACTAACTTAAAAATCAAAATTTTATCTTTTCACTACCCTAAAAATCAAAATTTTATCATTTTACTACCCTAAAAATAGAAGCTTTATCTTTTCACTACACAAAAAATAAAAAAATTTATAACTTTAAAATGTTAATTACCTCAAACATAATCATCTATTGATGTGTAAGAATAACAATTAAAACAAATACGATATTTAAAATTATTCAAACAAAAATATTAAGTGAAATGCTTACCCATTTGTTTAAAGGCGGAAGACCAGCGTTGATTGATTTCACGTTACAACACCCAATAATATAATGATTTTTTTCTGAAAATTTTATGGAGAAATTTGGGTGAAAAAGATGATGATATTGGGTGAAGAAGATGATCATATTAGGAGAAATGTAAGAAAACAGCAGCCCAAAGATTTAATTCAATTTATGATTCCACGGCGCGTTTAATATTCAACGCCGCGTTGAATTTTCAACGGGGCGAAATGCCAATTCCGTTGAATTTCAATTTCTTGGCCTTCCTTACAATTCAACGTGGCGCTCTTTTTGCCAATGAAAAATTCAACGAGCCCGTTGAAGATTCAACGGGAGACTCAAAAAAAATATCAGGTCAGATCCGATCTGACATAAAATATAGGTCTCTACGGTAGCATGATCGTATAATTTCTCATGTTGAATACAGCCAATGCCATCATCTTTTAATTCACTTCGATCGGTTCAAAGCACGGTTTACTAAAAGACATGAATGAAAACCAATGTAGTGATTCAATAATAACCAGGCGTTTCCGGTTCTTAAAAAAAGGGATGAAAGTGGCAAATATTTAGGAATCTAGGGACGTTTTGGAAAACTCCATCTACTCCATCTCTAAAATTTAAACGACCGAGTTTTTGTCATTTAGACCAGAAGTCAATTTAATCCAAACCACCAAATCTGCAACAGTAGCAAAACTCATTTAGTACGCTGTCTTCATCATCCTCTTAAACTCAGCAACCTCAAACCGATTTTTCGTCCTCTCTACATCTGCAATTACTTCCTTTTCTGTTCTTCTTAGTATAATTTTCTTTCTCTGTAGAGTTACCTGTTCTTTAGTATTTCCACTTGCAGTTCTAGGTCCCCCCTTTGACAATATATCCCCCACCCACACTGAAAACCCCCTTTTCCCCACCTAATACAGAGAAACCGAAAAAGTAACAAACTTTAGCATCATGGCATGTTTTTGAGAGAGCCCAAAAGGTTTTAAAGCAAAATATCTCAATTGGGATTCTGTTGTTGAGGGCAAAACACTTTAGCATAGTGGTATTTTCTTGATAGAGAACAAAAGGTCTTAAAGTCCATTTTACCCTTTCTGTTTCAAGCCTTTTTCAGAGGGAGAAAGAGTGAGATGGGTTCTTCTGCTTCTCGATCATATGCTTTTGTGTCAAAAGATCAGCAACTAAATGAACCCTCAAAACCATCTTCTTCTTTGAACTCACTGTCTCTGGTTTCTAGATCTTTATCTCTTCCTACACCATTTGTTCACCATCCAGCTGTCTGGAAAGGGGACACAGACCACTTGGTTTCCCTAATTTCAACAACCTATGGTTCTCTGATTTTGGTTGATCCTTCGAACCCTAATGTCAACGGTCTTGATTCTGAAAATTCTACAGCAAAGGTGATGAAAGTTGAAGAATTGGGTGATTCTAGTGACCCTTTATCCCCTGATTCAGTTATCAACACTTGGGAGCTTATGGAAGGCCTTGATGATCATGAATTTGTTCTTGTCAATCCAAGTAATGTTGATTCGTCCCAAAATGAAAAGCCCTTTTCGAATTGTAGATCAAAGACTCTGGCTAACTGCTTGTTGGATAAGGAGGATCTTGATGCAAATGAGCTGGTGAAATCCTATGAGATTGTCGAGCATTCGCATTCGCATTCGAAGCCGTTGTGGCAGCATTTGTCAGAGGAGTCTTCGAAACCACACCGATGTGTTGTTTCTAGTATTGAAAAAGCTCAATTAGGGGAAAAAGAGAGAAAAGAGGAATCGATTAATTTGAACTCGTCGTTATCCAATGACGAGTTCCATTTACCGTGTGGTAAAGATAGGATCGTGCTATATTATACTAGTTTGAGAGGAATCAGGAGAACGTACGAAGATTGTTGCGCTGTTCGGATGATTTTTAGAGGGTTCCATGTCTCTGTTGATGAAAGGGATATCTTGATGGATTCTATTTATGGGAAAGAGTTGAAAGATGCCTTGAAAGGGAAAGTAGTGAGCTTGCCACAAGTGTTTATAAAAGGAAACTACATTGGTGGGGTAGAAGAGATTAAGCAGCTTAATGAAATTGGAGCTTTGGCTAAGCTTTTGGAAGGCATCCCTACAAAAAAAAATATTGGATTAGCTTGTGAAAGATGTGGAGATGCACGGTTTGTACCGTGCACAAACTGTCGTGGGAGCCGGAAAATCTATGAAGAGGATGAGGGGAAATTGAGGAAATGTCTTGATTGTAATGAGAATGGACTAATTAGATGCCTTAGTTGCTGCCCTTGATTGCTTGTTGATGCTCTCGTTTTTCGTATGGACACTGTTAATGACACTACGGTCAGTTTACTCGGGCACCACACCTCTTGTAGATGTCGAAATCTGTTTTCAACCTCTCAAGAGTCGAATTTTGTGCATAATTTCGACTCAGGAAGGGTTGAAAACAGATTTCGACCTCTACAAAGTTGAATTTTGCACGAGGTGTGGTGCACGAGTAAATCGTGTGTGGTGCCATTAACAAGGCCCTTTTGGTATTCGTTGTCTGTTCATTTAGTAAGCAGGATCTCTATAGATTAAAGTTTATTGTGTGTCTATGGCACTTAGATGAATCTTTTTAGACTGTATGAATGTTGTGTATTTTGGTTCATGTTCTCCATGAACACTATTATCCTAATCAATAGAAACATCTATTTACATGTTTTTGCCAGTTTCTTAGTTCTGCAAACATTTCAAGTTATCATATTCTTGATCTTAGTGGCTTTTTTTTATCCTGTAGTGGTATTAGCTCGTGACATACGCAGATTTCGCGTATATGATCCTATGGATTTCTTGTTGAAACATGAACTTCTCAAAGGTGTACACTGCTTGAATTCTTTGACATCAAAAGAAAGGGTTTCATTCTGTACATGTATAAATTGCTTATTCTAGAGCCTGTCAATATACACCATGTGTAAAATGATACCGTAATGACACAATATTATGACAGTATCATTGACGAGGAAGAGACTCGGGCTTGTCAGTACCATATTTAGCAGTTTAGTTTCTTCGGGTTACTGCTGCCACGATACCACCAATGATAAGTCCCATAGCTGTGGTAGTAATGCCAATTCCAATGACACCATCTATATCCAATTAAATAGCAAACTATCAAACTAACAGTGAATAGCCTTTTTATGATTCTGCTCAAACGAAAAAAAAGAAAGGAAAAAAAAAAACCTTTTGTGATATGGTCTTCAACTATTTTCTTGAGGTACAAAGCCTGTCTCCAATCTGGGGCAATCTGTAAAAAGTAAGAAAATAAAATAAAAATACACACACAGAACACAGTTATCATATCTTAAAAAATAGATCAAAAGACACATTGCTATTTTCTTGAACCTGCAAACATTGTTCTACAAGCTTTCTGCTTCTAGGATAGTCTCCACTTGTAACGCCCCGCTCCCGGATACCGAGTCCTTATCCGGAACGAACGCTTCGGCACGTATAATATTAAATAAATCCAATATTACACGAAGCTCTCTACTATGTCGTGTCGAGTTTAGCAAACGAAGCTAAAATTACTCGGTAAACACCGTAAATGCTACTATGAAAAGAACTCAACTACTAAAGATAGAAATGTAACATTTATTACATTGAAAAGCCAAACTAAAACTAAAACGTATGAAACCTTCAAGAGAATACTACAAGAAAATACAACGTTTCCCAAAGAATAACATGTCTAATGTATATGAAAGAAAACAGAATAAATAAACGCTTCAACTCCGGCGTCCTCAAACGTCATCATCTAAGTTTGCCTCGAACTCTGGATTTACCTGTTCATCTTCTCTCCCCCAAACACATAGAAAAACAATGTATTTGAGGTAAGTACAAAGTACTCAATAAGAGGTAGAAGCTACAAATTAACTAAGGCTCTTTAACAAGTTTTATTATAATAGTTATCTTTATGAGACCGACTCAATCCAGGGTTCACTTCATATCCATCAACATGTCATGACTAACTGCATTTTTAACTTAGCTTATCTTTGTTACATCTCGCATTACAGGGCACTACGCATGGTGCCGCCACCCCGAGACATCTGGGTGCAACCTATTGGTAGATTACACCAATAGCCACGGGCTAGTCCCGATAGTATACGCTGCTCGGTGGAGTCCATCTACCTCGGTGCCATTTAATGGCCAAAGAAAGTTATTCATCCACGAGTACCCTCTACTCCTGGTGCCTCTAGTAAAGGCCAACGTTTACTCGTTTTATCCGAAAGCCTACACATTGCGATATAAACTTGTGCTTTACCAAGAATGGATTGATGTTTAATCTTTTTACTACACAAGTATGTAATTATTAATGGTTATTAACTAGCCACCTAAGTATTTTCAAGTAAGCTCCTCACAATCAACTCTCTTTCCTAGACCTTTGCATACATGGATGGCTGCAAGAATTACATGCATATCATTGATGAACTTCTAGATCACCAAAGCACAAGCCCTTTCATGCCTTTCCGACGGTCCCGGACATCAACTCCCTTTAAGAGTATGTCCGGTGCCAGAACCAAACGCATCAGAACTCAATCGGGGCTTGTTTATCTTCATTTAATCTTATTTAAGATCATTAACAGAACTACAGCTCAAGCTTAGCAACAAAATAACACAAGCCACAAAATCCATTGTCTACCAATTTGTATATTCATACTTTTCGAGAAAGAAAAATAACACAACACAATAATATCAAATCACTATACTTTGTATATTTATATTAAACCATCTTTTTCTTCTGCTACTACTTTCCCCTTTTTTTTACCACTGTTTTCAACATTTTTTTTTCTGCTACTTTTTTTTCGTTCTGCTGCTCTTTCATTTTCCTCTACTTCAAGATTATTTTATTTATTTATTATTCAACCACACCTGTAGTAGAAAGACTGGTTGTTCCCCTCATTTATTATTCTATTCTATTTTTTTCCTCCACAAAACATAACCCACAAAAATAATTTCCTTTTTCTTTGTTCTGCAACACCCCTACACCTTTCTACTGTATACTAACCTTACGGAGAGATGAAATAAAAGCACACATATGCAAAATATTATAAAAGACGGCTTATAGCAACAACCAAAAAAGACCAATAATACCACGACAATAACGCTTAATAAATATGGTTAAACAACCAAAATCCATTTAAAGAACACCCTCTTACAAAACGAATCAAAATAACGATCTAACCTCTAAATCGTAATTAATTTGTAGGTTGTTCTTACAAAACGAATCAAAACACGATTTAATTTCTTTAAACCATAATTAATTTGTAGGAAGACGCTCTTACCTTTTAGCAGTTTATTTCCGCCAAACCTTGACAAGGTTCTAACTTTCGGTTGTTGAATCGATGCCTCTTCACGGCGATTCTCTCTCGCTCCACTCTGACCGAAACCGTTAAGATCCGCCTTATAATCTGGAAGAAAAGCTCTCAACCTTTCTTTTGCTCTCACGCCGTCTCTGTCTCTTTCAACGTTGGAAGAAAATTCTCGATTCAAAATGTTAAAGAAACTAATGGGGTTTATTTTTCCTTAAATAGGAAAATTCTCAATAATTAACCTAATCCCTTATTTTCCTTAATTACCCTTATTACTAATTAATCGCTTTTTCCCACAATATATATATATATATATATATATATATATATATATATATATATATATATATATATATATATATATATCAAAATATATATATTCACATAAAATACTTTAAATCCAGAATCAAAATATTACATTTTTCATGAAAAAGACACGCTCATCCTTTTAGAAAAGTCGGATATTACATTATTTCCTTTAAAAGGAGTTTCGTCCTCGAAACTCGAGCATGCTCAAACCGTTGACCTTCCTTAGCACTCTCTCTTCAACACAAACCAAAACAGAGGCTTCACTTGTTTCCCACTGACTACAACCTCTAACCGATTCTGATATTGCTAACCACTGAACCAACACGCATACTGGTTCCCAAACCGCTTCAAACCTCGTGCACTCAACCCAAAATCGATCAACCACAACTCGAAAGTTCAAATCAGACTAGCCACTCTTTCTACTCGGTGCAACCATCACCGCAGATACTTTCTTGTGTCTATAATCCAAGTAGACAAAATTCTTGGATAGCCGACTCTATACCAAAAATCACCTTACGGTCCGTAGAATTCAAAATTGTAACTTTACTCTTGCCATGGTAGATCACAACCCAAGAACTTGTAGTAACACCTATCAACCTTGATTACTCTATCCAAAGTCGCTTTTATCACCAAGTGGATCATTGAGGTTGTTCTTACGAACACTAAGGTGGGGTACCTAGTTCTGAAACCGATCAACTTGTTCCAACTGACTCACTACTGTCTTAAACCAAACCACTCGCTTCTTACTGAGCCCTAGAACAAAAACACCTAGTCTCTCCCTACCAAACTTCTAAGGTGAAAGAAAGGCGTCTATTCTTTCTTGATCAAAGGATTTAAATGGTTTTGAGAAATTTAGGTGCATACATAAGCCATGAACTAATTGATTTGCACAAAACAAACCGAACTGATTTTGAACAAGAGGCAAAGATAAAATCTGTAAGTGTATAAGTTTTACATATGAAGCTCAAAAATCAAAAATTTTGGAAAGACATAGGTCGGTCAAAATAATTCTTTTCGCTTCATCGCTATAAGCTGTCAAAAATTTCAGGACTTCTCAAACAGACTTGTGTTGCAGATTGTGCTCAAACCAAAATAATTTGCACTTGGTTCCAAAACGAAAATTTTAGTACAGGATGTTTTCTACAACATATCAAAAATTCAAGTTATTTGGAGGTGTTTAGCTTATTCAAAACAGATTTATAAGTATGAGTACCACTGCAGAATTTTCTGAACAGAGTGCTCATTCTTGTCATGAAATTTATGAACAATCCAATTTGAAAACTGAGTTGATGTAAAGAGATAAGTTGTAGATAAGACAACTTTCTAAGTGGCTGAAAATTTACAGAATTTTTGGTATTTTAGAAATGATATTACAAGGCATAGAGAAAGGTGAACAAACTCGCTTACTCGCGTTTTGCATAACACCAAGTTACAAAAAGTGATTAGACCAAACGTAGCAAGTAAAAAAAGAAGTTAAATACACCAAGAGAAAGAACATGTGTGGGAAGTCCGAAAGTTCAGAAGAAGAGAGGAATTCTATTAAGGATCCTAGAGGAACGAACTCGAGGAAACACGTAAGAGATGTGTGCTTAGAACTCAACCTAACCATCGCTGCAGGAGACTCTTCACTTGGTCATAAAGTGCAACTTAACCAAGGTTTAAGGATTCTTAGTCTTACGGGATTTACCACCACGATCAAAAGAGATCGAAAGGTTCAACAAAGTCTAAGGAAATCTTATCTTAGAGGAAAGGAAGCCTTAAACAACAAGGACGCTTTTCGCTCGATACTAATTGTAACGCCCGCTCCCGGATACCGAGTCCTTATCCGGAACGAACGCCGCACGTATAATATTAAATAAATCCAATATTACACGTAAGCCTCTACTATGTCATATCGAGTTTAGCAAACGGAAGCTAAAAATACTCGGCAAACACCGTAAATGCTACTTGAAAAGAACTCAACATACTAAAGATAGAAATGTAACATTTATTACATTGGAAAGCCAAACTAAAACTAAAACGCATCTTAAACCTTCAAGAATACTAAAAGAAAATACATCGCTTCCCAAAGAACAACATGTCTAATGTATATAAAAGAAAAACAGAATAAATAAACGCTCAACTCGGGCGTCCTGAAACGTCGCCATCAAAGTCTGCCTCGAACTCTGGATTTACCTCTTCATCTTCTCTCCCCAAACACATAGAAAAAAATGCATTTGAGGCAAGTACAAAGTACTCACATAAGGTAGAAGCTACAAATTAACTAAGGCTCTTTAACAAGTTTTATTATAATAGTTATCTTTATGAGACCGACTCAATCTAGGGTTCACTCATGTCCATCAAATGTCATGACTAACTGCTTTAACTTAGCTTATCTTTGTTACATCCGCATTCTAGGGCACTACGCATGGTGTCGCCACCACGAGACATCTGGTGCAACCTATTGGTGGATCACACCAATAGCCACGGGCTAGTCACGATAGTATACGCGATTGGTGAGTCTCTTCTCTCACGGTGCCTCTAATGGCCAAAGCAAGTTATCCATCCACAAGTACCTCTACTCCTCGGTGCCTCTAGAAAGGCCAAACTTTAAGTTTACTCGTTTTATCCGAAAGCCTACACATTGCGATATAAACTTGTGCCTTACCAAGAATGGATTGATGTTTAATTTTACTACACAAGTATGTAATTATTAATGGTTATTAACAAGCCACCTAAGTATTTTCAAGTAAGCTCCCTCACAACTAACTCTTTTCCTAGACCTTAGACATGGACAAGGCCTAGCAATTACTACGACATTGATGAACTCCAGATCACCAAAGCACAAGCCTTTCATGCCTTTCCGACGGTCCCGGACTTCAACTCTCTTTAAAAGTACGTCCGTGCCGAACTAAACGCGATCGTAACTCAACCGGGCTTGTTTATCTTCATTTAATATTATTTAAGATCATTAATGTAACTACACCAAGCTTAGCAACAAAATAACACTAGCCACAAAATCCATTGTCTACCAATTCGTGATATTCATATTTTTTCGAGAAAGATAAATAACACAACACAATAATATCAAATAACTATACAATAAATAACACAACACAAAAATATCAAATAACTATACATTGTATATTTATATTAAACCATCTTTTTCTTATATGCTACTACTTTTCCTTTTTTTTTTCTCTCTCTTTTTGTCAAGTAATATAGTGACATGTGGTGTGATATGTGTAGTGACATGTGTCAACGCTTTTATGGTGCCTTGTGTTCAGTACTAGATTCCTCTAGATTTGCTAAATAATCCGCTGTACTAAGTCTATATTATCTGTTATTCTATAATGCAAAACCATGGTGGAAATTATCTAATGAAATGCTTTCTTCTCGAATGACTAAATTCTAACTTGGTATCGGAGCCAAAATGGCCGGAACCACCGCCGGCACTTCAACTCCGCGATCGAGTCGCCCGGACCACCGAGCTAGTTTCTCTCTTGGTAGCTTCCTTCTCTCACAGCCCCTCATCTTACCGCCACCACAAACCGGGCCCTACAACCACATCTCCGGTACCCACCATTCCTTCCGGTCTTGGAGTCTCATCACCGCTTGTCGGCTTCAACCATTAATGGAAATCTAAATCAAAGTTGCACCGTGAAGCCGGACAGAAACAACTATCTTTGTGGAAATTGTTGTTATACCATTTGTTCGTGGTAATCGGCTTGAAGGCTTCTGTTTGGTACTCAGCACCACCGCCCAAGTTCATACAAGCTCCTCAGAATCGAACGATTGAACCTAATCCCTTCATGATGCTTGGAATGCTACGATCACCGCTAATGATTTGGTTAACGAGCTCAACGACGAGCGACTCTACAAGAAGTGATTGGTCAGTATAACGCCGAATGAAGTCTGGAATAGTCTTGAAACCACTGTTTCAACAACAGATCCGAATCACGCGATGCTTGAATACAAAATCGCTCTTACCAGATCTGAAAAGGATCAAAGAGTATGGTGGATTATTTGGCCCAGGATGAAGGTGGTTATTCGATGGTCTTCAAGCCGCTTTGGTATCCTATCTCTGCGCTTGAAATTAATCCCGCCACCCGGGAGGCCTGAATCGAGACTATGAATCTATAATAGTCAACATTACAGCCAGGATTGGTTCTTTAACCTGGCAAGAAGTTCAATCTCAGTTGATAACACATGAACGTCTTCTTGCCAGATTCATGCCCTCTACCACTCTAGATTTGGGAAGTCCCTCTGCAAATCTGGCCACAAATAGACCTGGACAAGGAAGAGGTCAGTCGATCACCAAACAACAACAATTACCGTAACAACAACAGAGGGACGAGGTGGCTATAGAGGGAAGAGGTGGTAGAGGCGGAGGTGGTGGCGTAAACTATCCTAATCAGGAAATGCCGGACCTACTTGCCAGTCTCATGGGAAGGTTGGACACACAATTTGTGGAGTGTTATCACAGATATAACTCAAACTACAAAGTGGTCAAGTAAACAATGGCAATCCTGGGACAAATGCAAGATCTAATGGTGGTCAGTATAACAACTATGGAGGACAACCTGCTGCTTATTTTGCAAGTCCGAACTGCCTCGATGGGAGCCGGTATGTCGACAGTTGGAGCTACTAATCACAT
Source organism: Gentiana macrophylla (assembly GCA_026214975.1). Taxonomy (NCBI): domain Eukaryota; kingdom Viridiplantae; phylum Streptophyta; class Magnoliopsida; order Gentianales; family Gentianaceae; genus Gentiana; species Gentiana macrophylla. Next base: position 131,607 of record JAOBSW010000892.1, read on the forward strand.
CACAACCGATCTCAATACCGCAGAATCGAGTCGTGGATATGATGGTTACGATGGTCTAACCATTGGCAATGGTAAGAGGCTTCCTATTACTCATACTGGTAGTTTCTCACCCACATGAGATAAGTCTAATATTGTCTTTAATAATGTTCTACATGTTCCTCATATAACCAAAAACTGTTAAGTGTTTCTCACTACCTCTCGATAACCATGTGGTCATGGAGTTTCACTGATTGTTGTTTTGTGAAGGACAAGATACGAGGAAAGTTATAATGGAAGGAACCCTTAAAGATGGACTCTACCGGATGAAGTTCCTCATGGTAAGTAACAAAGAACTCTCTTCACTCCAAAATCAACTCCAACTCCAAGTCTAAGTGTCTCATTTATCCAAAGACCGCAATAATTCTTCCGAGCCCAGTCAGTTCTCGACAATGAAGCCAATGTGTGGCATATGAGATTGGGACATCCATCTTTCTCAGATCTTAACTAGTATTTTGAAATCCTCAGAATTCACAAAGAATGAACAAGTTGATTTTTGTGATGCTTGTGTTTTAGGAAACATCATGCTATGCCTTATTCTACATCTTTGTCTCAAAGTGCTTTCTCGCTTGATTTAATTCATCTGTGATCTCGTGAGGTCCCGCCTCGTAATCCTCGCTAAAGGGGTTCCAGATTACATAAGTTTTGTTGATGATTTTAGTAGGTTTGTTTGGGTCTATCCCATTGTGCACAAATCTGATGCTCTGCAGGTTTTTGTTCAATTTAGAACTCTGGTTGAAAAACAATTTGAGAGGAGCATTAAATGTCTTCAGTCAGACTGGGGGGGTGAATTTAGATCCTTTGAATCCCTGTTGAAAGACCTAGGCATCACTTTCAGACATCCTTGTCCTCATGCCCATGGTCAAAATGGCAGAATTGAAAGAAAGCATAGGCATATAGTTGAAGTTGGTCTAACCCTCCTTGCTCAGGCCCAGATGCCTTTAAAATTCTGGAGTGAAGCCTTTCAGTATAGTGCTTATCTCATTAATAGGTTACCTACCCAGTCCTCAAAATGAAATCACCTTATGAACAACTTCTTCTTAAAGCTCCTGACTACAAGGCTATCAAAACCTTTGGCTGCACCTGTTATCCTTATCTTAGACCCTTTCAGAAACAAAAGTTCCAATTTCATACCACCAAATGTGTTTTTCTAGGGGTCAGTCCTTCTCATAAGGGGTATTTGTGTCTTGAATCTACTGGAAGAATCTATGTGTCCAAGGATGTTATATTCAATGAAAAAGAGTTCCCTTATAAGTCCCTGTATCAGTCTTCTACCACTATCAACCAATCAGGTCCCATAGTGAACCTAATTCTTTCAAAGATTTCCACCAACAACTCTTTCTCTGCCTTACAATTCAAAGTGAACATAGGAAATGCATCCGTAAAGAACATCATCATGCTCTTAATGAAATGTAATATGAATCAGACGTAACTCTCCCATTCACCTGCGCACTCCACACAATCCATTTGTTCATCAAGACACACACACTCCATGAATCAATCCAACCATGCCACACCTATTACACAAACATCATCACAAAGACCCAAGTCCATCTCTGTGCAACTCACCTTCATCACGGTCTATCCACCGATCACACTTGTACTCACCCTCCTTGCCTACAAATCAACATCATATGCAAAAACAGAGCCAAAAGTGGCATTGTCAAACCTAAAACCTTCTCCTATTTAGCCTCAAAAGACTCTATCCATTGCCAAATGGAACCAACAAGAGCATCGAAGTTATTTCATCTCCTCAAAGGGCATGTCGCCATGAAAGAAGAATTTAGGGCTTTAGTTCACAACCATACTTTGGGATCTTGTGCCACCCAAACTCTGGTCAACATCTTGTGGAAACAAGTGGGTGTTCAAACTAAGTTGAAGCCTGATGGATCCACATCAAGCACAAGGCTAGATTAGTGGCAAAAGGCTTCCACTAAACTCCCTGGATTGACTACGGTGAAACCTTCACTCGTGATTAAAGCCTCTACAATAAGTGGTTGTCCCGGCTATTGCCGTGTTCTAAACCGGATGATAAATCAAATTGATATTAATAATGCCTTTCTCAATGGAACCCCATGAAGATGTTTTTTATGCCACAACTGTAGGGTTTGTGAATCTCAAAAACTCGACTATATCTCACATCATTTAAAGAAAGCCTTATATGGTTTTTAAACAAGCCCTAGTGGCTTGGTTTGATGAGCTTAGAATTCACTACTTAAATGGGGTTCTACCAAAGGCAAACTCGATACTCTCTTTTATTTTGCATAAGCAAGCACGTTCTAATGTATGTCCTGTATATGTAGATGATATCTTGATTACAGGAATAATGGTGATTTGATCCAGTAAATTCATCACCATGTCGAATGCTAAATTTGCAATCAAGGATCTTTGGTCCTGCCCCACTTTCTGTATGCAAGCTCATAGAGATGAGATCTGCCTCTACTTGAAACAAAGAACATTATGCCTCTCAACTCTGCCGAGCAAACTTAACCTTGATCATCTCAAGCCTGTACTCAACACCTATGACAACAAATGCTGATCTCACCTCTACTCAATCACTTTTCACAAATGCCACCTCTACAGAAGCATTTTTAGGAGGCTTACAGATTATCTCACTGCACTGTGCCGATATCACTTATATCACAATCGCTTAAGCCAATATATGCATACTCCTAGAGAAGTACATTGGTTTGCTCTTAAAAGACTTTGAGATATGTCAAAGGCACAATCAGTCATGGTTCGCATTTTCCACCAAATCAAGCAATGGTTATTACTGGATTCTGATGCAGACATGTAATATCTTGGACAGAAATCTATGGTCGATAATGCTGTGTGTACCTAGGAGGCTCCCTAGTGTCTTGGAGTTCAAAGAAACAGCAGGGTGGTGGCACGTTCTAGCATCGAATCGTAATATAGGGCTCTAGCTAATGTTGTGCCAGTAAATTACATGGCTAAGGTCTCTTCTATCAGAATTACATATACAAACTAGCTAGCAGCCAAACCTGTTACATGGTGTGATAATTTAAGTGCAAAGCACTTTGGCCTACAATCTCGTGTTCCATTCAAGGACAAAACACATCAAATAGATGTGACATTTTGTGAGAGATCAAGTTCTTAAGAATCAACTTCAAGTGGTTTATATTCCTTCTACAGATCAGTTGGCAGACTGTTTGACCAAAGCTCAACATCTTTTTTTTTTCTGCTATTTTTTTCTTTTCGTTCTGCTGCTCTTTCATTTTCCTCTACTTCAAGATTATTTTATTTATTTATTATTCAATCACACCTGTAGTAGAAAGACTTGTTGTTCCCCTCGTTTATTATTCTATTCTTTTTTTTTTTCCTCCACAAAACTTAACCCACGAAAATAATTCCCTTTTTTCTTTGTTCTGCAACACCTACACCTTTCTACTGTATACAAACCTTACGGAGAGAGATGAATTAAAAGCACACATATGCAAATATTATGAAAAGACGGCTTATATCAACAACCAAAACAAGAACCAACAAAATACCACGACAATAACATGAATAAATATGATTAAACAACCAAATTCCCATTTAAAGAACACTTTCTTACAAAACGAATCAAAATACGATCTAACATTTCTAAAACGTAATTAATTTGTAGGAAGAGTCTCTTACAAAACGAATCAAAAACAAGATCTAATTTCTAAACCATAATTAATTCAGAGGAAGACGCCTACCTTTAAATGTTTCTATTCCCACCAAACCTTGACAATGTTCTAACTTTCTATTGTTGAATCGACGCCTTCACGACGATTCCGCCTCCACTGATCTCGAAACCGATTAAGATCCGCCTTAATCTGAAAGAAAAGCTCTCTCAGCCTTTGTTTTTGCTCTCACGCCGCTTTCTCTCTATTTCAATGTAGGAGGGAAAATTCGATTAAAGCAGCAGTAAACTAATGGCGCTTATTTTTCCTTAAATAGAAAACTCCCAATAATTAACTTAATCTCTTATTTTCCTTAATTGTTCTTAATACTAATTAATCGCTTTTTTCCCAATATATATATATATATATATATATATATATATATATATATATATATATATATATATATATTCACATAAAATACTTTAAATCAGTAAATCATAATATTACATTTTTTCGCAAAAAGACACGTCTGTTATTTTTCAAAATCGGATATTACACCACTTTGTAATAGCCAACTGCAAGAAGGTAAAGCTTTTCTCTCTTCTTCAAAGGATCATTATTACAGCTGGAAAGTGAAGCTGTACACATCCTTTTTAGTATTATCACTGACAATCTATGTTGCACGGACACCGACACTTTATTACTACAAGGCAGACGCATAATTATTAATTTAATATCACGTATATTTACAACTTTCAAAAATATAGTGAGCATTTACACGACGCTGTAGACTGTATATATATATATATATATATATATATATATATATATATATATATATATATATATATAAATACAAAAATACAAAAATACAAAAAAATATAAAAATATAAA